>JAODAL010075171.1:0-14101 GCA_025379985.1 Phyllomedusa bahiana
TTATGCCTCTGCTGGGGACTGCTCCTGAGGTGGCACCTGGCGGACGTGGTCACTTCATATTTCTATCAAAGGCTCTGGGAGGGGCCTTGGCTTTGGATAAAAGCCCCTTTTGGGGCAAGGGCCCGACAGTGGTTCAGTGGGGGTTTAAAAACCCGTTCCCCCTGTTTTACCCTGCTGTCTATAACTTTTTCATTTAGGGAAAAAGCATCAAACCCCCATTTTCCCCCCCTAGGGGGGAGCGTTTAGGGAAAGGATTTTTTGGGTGTTTGTAGGGGGGGACTGTCAAGGTTTTGGGGAAATTTTAAAGGAAAAAAAATCAGAAGTCTTTTTTCATCTTTTTATTCCCTTTTTTAAGCTTTTCAATTTGTTTTTTTAAACTGCTTTTTTGCTATAAATCCTTATCGGGAAATATCCGATAACTCTTTACACAAACTTTCCTTGAGGCAAAATGCAAATTCTGGTAGAAACCCGATTCAAGGGCTTCCCCCCCTTTCCCCCAATAATTAAAAAAGAGAGCGTTTGGGGTTTTTGTCCCTACAGCTAATGCTTCATACGTACATTGCCAAAAATTATAACTGGTTTTAGCGACCGCCAAATTAACCAATCATGTAGTGATAAAATAGTCCATGGGGGTTTTAAAAAAATTTTATTTGGGAAAGTAATTTACTGTGATTAAACTTCAGATTTCTGTCCCAGCCAAGCGTATGGGTAATTCTTTCAAGGGTCCGGGTGCCCGGGAGCAAAAATATAATATAATTTGGAAGGGGGTATTTAATTGGGTAAGGGTGGGAAAAAAGAGGGGAAATTTTCCCCCCCTGATTTAAAACATCTTGACACAATTGGGTAGACCAAGTTATAGTTTACTTTTGGGTTCTGGAAAAAAGGGTCAAATTTATGCAGGGGAAATTTTTCTGATTTCCAGATTTGGGGTCGGGGAAAAGGGAAATTTTTTTTTTTAAAAAGAGGAAAAAATTTGGGTTATTTCATGAGGGTTTTTGTCTTCCTCCCGGATCAACACCCATAGCACAATAGGTTTGGATGGTCCCAAAAACCCGTCTTTTTGGCCTTTCAAAAATAGGGAAAAATCAAGGACCATATGTTTCAGTTTAAAAATGTCAAATCCTTTTTTTAAAGGTAAAAAAAAAAATGAAAAAAACGCATGCAATGCTCTCCATTAGTCCCCAAAATTTTTGGGTTTGCTAGTTTTTGATAACCCAAACGCGGTAATTTTTAGTTAAACTGCATGCCCATTTTTCTTTGATTGATATCCTCCTCGTCGTATGAAGGCAGTGCTACCTTTTCTGAGCAGGATGCCATACTTTTTGACATTGCTTTTCATCTTCCCTCATTTAATTTCTGATTTTGCTCCTTTTGGGTTTTGGGGCTTTAAAAGAACCCCTGCACAAGGTTTTAAAAATGCAGTCCAATTTTTAAACACGTATTTTTCTTAGGGGAAAAACAAAATTTTTTATATGCAAAAATTTTGGAGGGTTATTACTACTCCTTCCCCCCCAAGGGGGCCCCTTTTTGAGGACCTTCCCTCCCAAAGGGCCTCCATTATTTTCTGCTCTTTTTTCCATACCACAGAACCCAAATAAAACCCGGGGCCCTCACTACCCGTCCCCAAGGGCCCGCAACAAACATTGGGTACATATTTTGGTTTCCAGAGCCCCCCCTTAAAAAGGGGGGTTGCTCGTTTTACAAAAGAATAGCTTTTTCCCAAAATTTTTAGGGAACACTAAATGAACACCCTTTTCCAAAAAACATTGCTTTGTCCATCTTATTTTGTTAAGATTCTAAAAGTAATATTATAACCTCCCTGGCTGTATCAGTTCCCTCAGTAACCGACCTGTGTACAGCTTTTCCCCTGCTGTTTGTTCTATCTGATAGCAGGGGGTGACATCATCACACAGGTCATGGCAGCTCTGTGCTGGCCAGCAGTAAAAAGCTTGTTTTTATCTAAAGTAAACAGCACTAATTACAGGCTTTTGTTTGTAGATCAGATAAAAACTCCTGCCAGCAGTTTCAGAGAGCTTCTAAGCTTCTAAACTAATTAGCAACTGAAAACACAGCAACTTGCCGGCCCCATAGACATCCATTATCCACGGTGCGTATCCCGCCGGGATGTGTCACTTTCTCCCCGCTCAGCAAATACGCTGAGGGGAGATGGAATCCATAGTTCTCTAAGAGAACTGTGGATTACTGTAATGACTGGGACGGATTTCAGCCATTTTGGAGCGCAATATGGCGCGCAATACGGCTGTAATCCGTCCCAGAATCAGCCGTGTGAACATCCCCTAAGTGTGTCCTCTGGACGCACATACAGTTGAAGGCTTCTGCGGATCAGAGAGTTAAGGGTTCCTGCTCTGCATAGTACTCCTGCTTTCGCAGCCTGATGACGTCACTCTGCCTGTGCGGGAAGACTGGGAGCAGTAATAGCTTCAAGGAGCGGGGGAAAGGTGAGTACTGTTAGTTTTTGTAGTACTGCTGGGGGAACTATGACCTGCCTATATACCTGCTGGGGGACCTATAACCTGCCTATATACCTGCTGGGGGACCTATAACCTGCCTATATACCTGTTGGGTGACCTATGACCTGCCTATATACATGCTGGGGGAACTATGACCTGCCTATATACCTGCTGGGGGACCTATAACCTGCCTATATATCTGCTGGGGGATCTATAACCTGCCTATATACTTGTTGGGTGACCTATGACCTGCCTATATACCTGCTGGGGGAACTATGACCTGCCTATATACCTGTTGGGGGACCTATAACCTGCCTATATACCTGTTGGGGGACCTATAACCTGCCAATATACCTACTGGGGGGGTTATATAACCAGCCTATATACCTACTGGGGGTCATATAACCTATATACCTGCCTACTATGAGATATATAAACTATATATCCCCCTACTGGGGGTCATATAACTTACTGGGGGACCCAATTACCTATACTGGGAGACATATAACTTACTGGGGGACCCTATTACCTACACCTGGGGAAATATAACTTACTGCATTGTGAAGACGCTAAGGGTATGCTCACACGATGTTCTGCTGCGCGTATAGTACGTGCCGCAGTATCTTTCGGGAGCTCGCGCAAATACGCGTGCAAATACGCCCGCCGGCCCCATTGACAGTCATTACTCGTGGCGCGTATTCGCCGCGAATAATTGACATGTCATTTACCTCCCCGCGTGTATAATACGATCATGTTGTACGAGCGGGGAGAGGAGGCTTAATCCATAGTTCTCATAGAGAACTATGGATTACTGTAATTTCGGCGTGCATCTCGCCCGTATTAGAGCCTTATTACGACACGAAATGCATGCCGAAATTACGCCATGTGAACATACCCTAACAGTCGTTAAGCCGCTTGTTAAGGCCTCAAGTCGATTGATAAGAGCTTATCAATCGACTCCAGGGACTAAGTACCACCTTATGATGAAGTCCACTCTGTCAGGTTTACTTGACACCAACCACACACACATTATCTACACTCAGTCCCTTCACCCCACAACCTTCACCTTCTTTCCATCTCTCTTACCAGTTGTTTGGCCCTCAGTGCCCCAACAACAGAACTCACATTCCCATGTCAGCATCAGGCTCCTTTTGGCTCCTTAGTGCTTATACTTTCTCCTGTTAGCTGTCAGCCATTAGACTACTATAACCAGGGCCAGACTGGGAATAAAACTCAGCCCTGGCATTAAGCCCCCAGCAGCCCACATACAATATCCACTTAAAAAATGTCCCTTGTTCTCGCACCTCGCTACTTTCTAAAATAAATGACACTATAAAGCTGCTTTCACATGGAGCATTTTTGGTGCATTTATGTGTTTTTGGTGCGTTTTTGTGCAGAAAGGAGGAGCAGTTAATGCTGAACATTTCTGCACAAAAAAAACGCATCAAAAAATGCACAAAAACCGCTCCGTGTGAGAGCTCCCTACACACAAGAAAGAGAGAAACAGTGGTGCAGAGAAACCCCTCTCACAGAGTCAGGTGGGGCGTTTGTTTTACAATCAGAGACAAGCCCACACTGACACTAATAAGCAACCACATAACCTAAAAACCAATCACATCACCAGTAGTCAGGTCCCCCTTTCACATAAAATACAGCACTGATTCAACATAGAAGTAAAATGACCCTGACAGGAGGGACTCAAGGAGACGTCATCTCTGATGGGAGTTGTTCTCTTCTCCTTTTCTTCTTCTGGCCCAAAACCTCCTTTGACGTTATCCCTGATGAGTTGTTCCTTTCCATTTCTTTCTCTGTCCAGTACAGCATGCAGTGTCCTCTTCTAGTGGTCACTACTCGTCCCTGGAGAATTTACAACAAATACATCTTAGACTCTTCTCTCTTCCAGCACTTTCCTATCAATTCCCCAAACAGCGTATGTTAGACAATAAAAATTAGAAATTAAAAATGTCAGATAAGTGGCATGTAAATAGGTAGACCCCCATTGGTAGGTAAAAAGGGCATTCCCCATTAATTTGGGAGGTAGAAAGGGCCTACCCCCGTAACTAGCCAGGTTAGCTGGGGGGTGCCCCATAATCAGCCAGGTAGGGCCAGGGCAGTAAAAAGCAGTCGGGCCATAAGTAGGCAGGCGGGCGTATAAGCCAGGCAGGGCCAGGGGCATATATAGCCAGGCAGGGCCCGGGGGTTAAAAAGCCCGGGGGGCCCGGGTATAAGCCGGGCAGGGCCAGGTATAGAGCCAGGCAGGGCTGTATAGCTACCAGGCAGGGCCAGTGTATAGAGGGCCAGGGAGGGCCAGTGAAAAGGACCCGGCAGGCCAGTGTATAAAAGGCCAGGCAGGGCATTATAAGAGCCGGCAGGGCCTGTATAGAGGGCCAGGGGAAGCCCTGATAGAGGCCAAAGGGGGGCCCGTGTATAGAGGCCCGAAGGGCCAATGTATAGAGGGCCCGGCAGGGCCAGTGATAGGAGCCCGGGAGGGCCAGTTATAAGGGCCAGGCAGGGCCGTGTATAAGGGCCAGGCAGGCCTGTAAAAGAGGCCAGGCAGGGGAGGTATAGAGCCCCAAAAAGGGGCCAGTGTATAGAGAGCCAGGGAGGGGGCCGTTATAAGAGCCAGGCAGGGCCCTGTAAGAGGGCCAGGGAGGGCAGTTATAGAGGGGCCCGGCAGGGCCGTGTAAGAAGCCCGGCAGGGCCAGTGTAAAAAAGAGCCAGGCAGGGCCATTGTATAGAGAGCCAGGCAGGCCTGTATAGAGGGCCAGGCAGGGCCAGGTAAAAGAGGCCAGGCAGGGCCAGTGTATAGAGGGCCAGGTGGGGCCCGGGTATAGAGCGCCAGGCGGGGCCCGTGTTATAGAGGGGCCCGGCAGGCCCGTGTATAGAGGGCCAGGCAGGGCCAGTGTATAAGGCCAGGCAGGGCCAGTGTATAGAGAGCCAGGCAGGGCCAGTGTATAGAGCCAAGCAGGGCCAGTGTATAGAGAGCCAGGTGGGGCCAGTGTATAGAGGGCCAGGCGGGCCAGTGTAAAAGAGAGCCAGACAGGGCCAAATGTATAGAGAGCCAGGAAGGGCCAGTGTATAGAGGGGCCCGGCAGGGCCAGTGTAAAAGAGGCCAGGCAGGGCCACTGTATAGAGGCCAGACAGGGGCCAGTGTATAGAGAGCCAGGCAGGGCCAGTGTATAGGGGCCAAAGGCAGGGCCAGTGTATAGAGGGCCAGGGAGGGCCACTGTATAGAGGGCCAGACAGGGGCCCGTGTATAGAGGGCCAGGCAGGCCATGTATAGGTAGCCAGGCAGGGCCAATGTATAGAGGGCCCGGTAGGGCCAGTGTATAGAGGGCCAGGCAGGGCCAGTGTATAGGAGCCAGGGGAGGGCCAGTGTATAGAGCCAAGCAGGGCCAGTGTATAGAGAGCCAGGCAGGGCCAGTGTATAGAGGGCGCGTCAGGGCGAGTGTAGAGTGGGCCAGGCAGGGCCACTGTTTAGAGAGACAGAGAGGGCCAGTGTATAGAGAGACAGGCTGGGCCAGTGTATAGAGCCAGGCAGGGCCAGTGTATAGAGGGCCAGGCAGGGCCACTGTATAGAGGGCCAGACAGGGCCAGTGTATAGAGGGCCAGGCAGGGCCAGTGTATAGGTAGCCAGGCAGGGCCAGTGTATAGAGGGCCATGTAGGGCCAGTGTATAGGGGCCAGGCAGGGCCAGTGTATAGGTAGCCAGGCAGGGCAACTGTATAGAGGGCCAGGCAGGGCCATTGTATAGAGGGCCAGGCAGGGGCAGTAAGTAGTTTAAAAAATAATAAAGATCTTACTTTACCTGATGTCTTTCCTGCTCTTCTCCAAGTCCGTCCGGAGCGGCCGCTCACTCCCGGGTGCCCGGGCCGCGGAGCAGGCGCGCGATGTCGTCATCACATCGCGCGCCTGCCCCGCGTGCTCCTGGGAGCTGAACAGACGGGATCAATAGATCCCAGATGTTCAGCCTCGGCTGCTGCCTGCACCGCGCGGTGCAGGTGGCGGCCGTGATGGCTGCATGGCTGGGTCAGTGACCCGGCCGTGCAGCGAGGGGGGCCTGTCGGCCCCCTGGCACAGGGGTCCGGTCGCATATGCGACCATTGCGGCCCCTGTGCGTGCTTCGGCACTCGCCGCCCGCCGAGGGGGGGACGGGGGACACCTGACTATCACGATAGGGCATGCCGACAACTCAGGACCCAAAGGAGCATAATCAGCACATAACACAATATTATATTGACACAGTATAACAAATGTTTATACATAGTATATATATATATATATATATATATATATATAATATATTATATATATATATATATATATATGTCAAAACAATAAGCTAGGTAAGAGTTCTTTTCAAACAACTGAGCAGTCTCTGAGAGGATCTAAGTCCAAGACTTTCTTTGTTGCCCATAGTAACCAGTCAGAGCTCCACTTTCATTTTTTCAGAGCACTATATGAAATGAAAGGGGAGCTCTGATTGGTTGCTAGAAAGTCTTAGACCTAGACAGTTTTCATACATGAGGCCTTATGTCTTTTTACCTGAAAGAGGGGAGCATACAACATTTATCCCTTCTAATAAACCTATTATGTCTCAATTATTTATTGCAGAAAAATATTGAAAAGCAGTGCACCCTAGTGGCTAATAATCTCTAGACATCTTGGGTTTAGAGGGTTTACAGTGTTAAGCTGTTCCATAGAAGTTCTGAAGCTTAGTGGATAGTTCTCAGTTTAAGTGAAGCATTTGACATATACAACATCCTAGAACTCTAATGCAGAAAATGGCATTGCTAATATGTCATATGCCTACATAACTGCATTTAGGTTTACTGTTTGGTCGGATATTTTTTTCTTAGATTACCGATTTGATTATTTTCTTTAGAAATTAAGTTCTTTCATTTGAAGAAGTCATTTTTGTCTTCCTTGTCCATATATAATGAATATAGACAAGTATAATAATGTTTATATAGTTGTGGACGCATTACAGTTTGCTCCAGAAAAGGTTAACATCTGAATTAAGTTTGCATATTTTAACCTTTTTTCCTCTAACTTTAAAAACCAAAAAACATTCAATTGGTTTAAAACGTATATAATATGCAATCCCAAAAAAAGGGCTTTTGGCCATTTCCTAATGTAAATTTTTTAGTAAAAACTGTGTTCCTAAAAAATAATTTTTGGGAACATTTTCCCTTAGTTCTATTTTTTTTTGGGGTTTAATATATATTTAAATTTTAAAACTTATTACCGATTGCAGATTGTTGTTACACTTTGGGTTTAGTTTCGAACAGTGTGTCTTTGTCCAATTTATGCTGATAGCCAAACTGTCAAAACCCACCCCCTTTCCCCTTTTTCCCCCCCAGTTGGAAACACCCATTTGACTGATTCAGTAATACTTACAAATAATATGAGGGGAACAGCACAAACAGATTAAAAGAGAAGAGCCCCAGAAATTGTTTTTTCACAAAAAACACTTGTTTACTAAATCAGAATCCCAGGATATGTTACGGTTCTTTTTAAACCCCTTTAAAACCCAAATGCCTGAAAAGATTAATGACCAGCACTTTTTTTAGTTTTTGCCTCCTTTGTTTTCAACAGCAAAACTTTTTTTATTTTTTAAATGAACAGTTTATACCTCATATTATTGGGCCCCAATTTGTACTTTTTGGGGGTACTTTTTAAGTTCACTTATAGATTATTGCAATTTTTTTTTATTTTTTCACACCCCTTCCATTTCACACTTTAAAAACTTGATAGATTTAAATTTTGCAGGGTTTTTAGGGCTGTGGTACCTAATAGTTATTTTATCATCTTTTTGGGGAAGGTGTGTCTGGGTTTTTCGAATTTGGCTTCCTTTAACGATTTAATAGCACAAAACCCTTTTATCCCCAAAAAGGCGGAAATTTTAACCCTTTCAACCTTATTCAAGGCGGATTTTCGCCGTATTGAACGCCAAATCCGCGTGAAACAGGCGGGGGGGGGGCGGGGCCCGGGGGCGGCGGGGGGCGCCCCCTCCCCCCCCCATAGACAATGCATTGTTTCGGCGCGTCCGCGCCGTAAAAAATGTGCATTTTACTTTCTCCCCCCGCGGCATTTGCCGAGCGGGAGGAGCGACGGATTCCACTGTTCTCTTAGACATGGATTACGAATACTCAGACGGGTTTTGGGCCCCATTTAAGCGAAAACCGGGCGGAATTCGGCCCAACCCGTGGGAAATAACCGTGTGAACGAGGCCTAAATGTTCCAAAATTTTTTGGGTGCTGGGGATTTGAAAATCCCTCCCTAGAAAACCCTGCAGCGTAACACTGGGGGGATTTTTTATTTTAAATCTATGGGGGATCGTTTTCAGTCATTTTTTAGAGGTTTTTCAAAAAACCGTCTGAAAAAATATGAAAACTTTGTGTGGACATGTCATTAGGGTTTGTAAGGACTTTGGGGATGGATCCGCTGGGAAACCCCCGCAGGCGATGGTAGTAAGCCACGCCCGGGAAGGAATCAATACCCCCGGTTTTCACCAGACCCGCCCAAAACGGGAGGACTCCCTGCGGGGGGGGACCCCGGGTCGTTACCCCCATGACTGCTTTGCGGGGGGCGGGGGGCCGAGGGCAGCAAGGTACAAAACGTAGTAGGGAATGTAGTCCGGGCACAAAAGGTCGGGGCAGGGGGCAATGGTTCGGGGTCGGGCAGGCGATAAGGTCGGGACAGGCGGCAGAGGTTGGGAGCCGGAAACATAGAAAAGGCTTGGTACCGGCAAGGAAAATAACTATCATGAACGCTTTCCCACAAAGGCACGGGGGGGGGGAAAAAGATCCCGGGGGGAATGACGGGGGCCAAAATTAAATAGAGACAGCGCCCGGCAAATTAGCCAATTACCGGGCACTGTCCCTTTAAATCTACATGAACAAGCGCCGCGCGTTTGGAGGGGGCATGGCTTTCCCGGGGCCGGCAGGGACGGGGAAAAACGGGCGCGCGGTAGGTGAGGGACGGGGGGGATGCACCCACGGGCGACAGGGGCCCCGGCGGCACCCGTCCCCCTGGGGACCTGCCGCGGGGGCAGGGTGCGACCGCGGTCCGGGCCCGGACCGCGGGGAAACCCCCGTTACAGCCCCCCCCCCCCCTTAGCCTTCCCTCCTTTTTAAGATGAGAAACCAGGGGGGGTCACGTTTCAGGATGTTGCTTTTCGGGGCTCCCAGGACCTCTCCTCCGGGCCGAAGCCTTCCAATCTTCAAGGAAAAGCGCTTCCCTCGACCGTCTTCATCTCCAAATTTCCCCTTTACCTCAAAGATTCAGGGACTTGGCTACGGGGAAGGTTTTACATTCCTGAGAGAATAATGGTTCGGGACCGGGGGGCTTGGGGGGGAACATGGAATGTTTTTGGATCCGGAGAGATGGAGGCAGGGAGACTGTACGCACCCGGGTTAAACCCCGAAAACCTTAAAAGGGTCCCGGGAACGGGGCCCCAAATTTGAGACAAGGAACCTTCGGGCCCCGTACCTCGGGAACCAAAAATTTTGTCCCCGGGAGGAATGTTGGGGCAGGTCTTCCCCTCTTATCCCCTACTTCATACGGGGCGGGCCCGAAGTAGGAACGCGGTCTCCTCCCAGATGGCCTTGAAACCCCAATTGGCCGTTGACAGCGGGCCATGAATTAGGGGGCGGGGGAAGGGGGGGGGGTGGGGATGGGGCCATAGACTACAAAGAATGGAGAACCCGCTGCCCCGAGACGCGAGGTTGTACGAGAATTGGGCCCAAGGGGAGCAGCTGGGCCCCTTTGCCCTGCGTCCAGATAAAAAGTGACGCGGGTATTCCCCCAAATCTGGTTCACCCGCTCCACCCCCATTGGTTTGAGGGTGAATGCGGCGAAAAGTCCAACTTACTTGCGAGGGGAGAAAAGTGCCCGCCAAAACGGGAAACAAAGGGACACCGCGGGGGGAGACAAGGTGAAGGTAACCCATGGAGTCGGAAACATTGGAAAAAAAGGTTTTGGCAAATGTGAGAGCGGCAGGCCAGGAGGGGTACGAAGTGGGACATTTTTGAGAACCGGTCAGAACCACCCAGATGACCAAATTTCCCAAAGGGAGGCCGGAAGGTCAGGATGAAATCCAGGGCTTGTGCGGTCCAGGGGGACCCTTGGCAGGGGCAGGATGCAAGAGACCACAGGCCGTGGCGGGGGCCCTTGTTCCGACACATGTGTACGGGGCAAGCGTGAAGTCCTTGAACCCTGTGCCGGGGCAGCCACCATATCCCGGAGATCAAACGTAGGACTTCCGTGCCCCCGGAATGACCAGCCAAGAAGAGCAGGCCCCTTTCCAACACCTTCTTCCTTTTTCGGGCCGGGGGGGCCAAGCTTCCAGTAGGAACTTCTGGAACCCGGGGGACCACGGAACCAACCGTTTGGGAGAAATATTGTTGTGACAGGGTTCTTCCCCGACCAGTCCAGGAGGGGAAGGGTCACCCTTGACGTTTTTCCAGCAGGTCAAAATTATGCGAAAGTCGAAACGTGAAAAAAAAGAGAGACCATCGGCTTGGCGGGGATTCAAGGCTGGCTGCTGAAATAAATAAATTCTTATGGTCCGTAAATTTTCCCGTAGGATACGACCCCCTCCAGCAATGTCCCACTCCTCCGGGGTAACTTGATGCCAAAGTTGCCGGTCTCCAATGGCATAGTTCCGCTCCGCCGGCGAAAAGGTCTTAGAGAAGAACCCACACTGAGAATTTCCCCTTTGGGGAACCTTTCTGTGTAGGACCGCCCCCCCCCCCCCACAGAAAAAGCATCCACCTCCAAGGAAAACGTTTTTCCTCGGGCCCGGGACAAAACAGGTGCAGTGGAGAAGGCATTTTAGACCAACAAACCCTTTCCAAGCCCAGGGGGCCAGATCTGGGTTCGCGTTCTTTAGTGGGGGGCCACATGGGACCACCAAAGTGGAAATGGGGGAAAAAATTTTGGCATAAAATTCGCAAGCCCGGAACCCGCGGGATTCCCAAAAACCGACGGGACGGGCCTTTGCAGCACCCAAATTTACGGGGTCCATCTTCGGGCCCCTTGGCTGAGACTTATACCCAGGAAGGGGTACTGGTCGATGGAAGAACATTTCCCCACTTGGCACATCGATTGCTGCGCAGACGTCGCGAACCCTGCCACTTGGGTTCGGTGGTCTGAAGGGGGGAAAAATTAGGATTCATCCAAGTACACTAAAAAGCAGGTGTACAGGAGATCCCCGGAAGACACTTTTAACAAATTCTTGAAACATGCTGGAGCGTTGCAGGCCCAAAGGGCATTCAGATATTTTAAATGTCCATCTCGGGTATTAAAAAGCCCTCTTTCCCCTCTCCCCCCCCAAATTTTTGTGAGGTTGAGGGACCTCGAATCCAACTTGAAAAAACTTTAGCCCCCCTTTAGGGGGTCAAAAATTCTGCACAGCGGGGGGGGTTCGGTTTTTTTTCGGTATTTTATTGTTTCCCCGGGAGTTATCCGGCGGAGGGGAACCATCCTTCTTAGTACGAAGAAAAACCGGGTCCGGTCGGGGGGAGGACTTACGAGAACCCTTTCGAAGTTCTCCCGTATTTGGCTGAATGGCCTGAGTCCCTACGGAAAGCGATAAGACCCCTTTCCCCGGGCGGGCTGGTTCCAAGAAGGTTTAATGGGGGATCGTAAGGCCGATGTGGTGGCAGCGTATCGGCCTCCCCTCGAAATATATCCCCAAGTCCTGGTACTCAGCCCAGGCCCGGCAGAAGCCGGCAAGGGGGGGCGGATAATGGGAGGCACCGGGGTGGTACCTCCAAGCAAAGGTTTGGCATTCTGGTCCCCAACCAGGACCTCACCTGTCTTCCCCCAAACCAGCGTAGGGGGGTGACTTTTCAGCCAGGGAAGTCCCAAGAGGTCGCCGAGGAAGCCGGGAAAAAGAACGTGGAACCTATCTTCTCCTTATGTAAGCCCCCACCCGGAGATCACTGGCCCGGTTATAACTGGGGGGGATCAGTGAGGGCTCCCCAAACCGACGAAATCAGCAAAGTTTCTCCGGGAATTTCAGGCACCGGTACCCCCCGGGGGACCAAAGAGGCATGGATAAATTCCCGTGACCCCCAGTCCGGGAAGGGAGAACCCGGAACGAAGAACAGCGTCAGTCTTTCCCTCCACTGGCATCATCAAACGGGGGCGGAAAAAATGCACCCAGAGCCGCCTCCCCACGACACCAGGTGAGAGCGTTTCCCGGACCTGAGAGAGCACCTCTCTTTCTTGGGAAAAATCCTCCTCCTTTTTGTGAACCTGATACGATCGAGTGGCAAGGGAAAAATTAATTCTTTTTTGGGAGGCGGGAGGCTCTTGCCTGCCAAAACGTCCTTTACCCGGGTGGACAACCCTTTTTTTAAGGGGTTTTGCAGAGGGCGGCATCGTTCCACCGAGCTCCGAAGCCAGGATACGGGAAATTGAACCGCATAGTCACCCACAGGGCTCGCCCTGATGAAGGTCCCCAAAAGGGGGGACTCAGAGAGAACAAAGCCGGTTTCCTCAAAAACGTGCGGAATTCCCGGAGGAAGACTGTAGGCCCCCCAGTCACAGGGGGGTTTCGTCCAGAGGGGGTTGCCCAAGCCCGGCCTTCCCAAAGTAGGCTCACCACAAGGCCCCCTTAACCTCTCCGAGGGAAACTTAGCCATCACTCCACGTGCATAGAGCCTGCGTAATGAAACCCCCCGGCAACTTGGGATCCCCGGGAAAGCTAAAAACCAACTTTTCCCACTTTCCAAAAAACCATTAAAACCCAAAAAAACAACTCCCCATCAAAACTAAAAAATCCCCCCCCCAACCTTCCTTTTTATTTTTTCTTTTCAACAACCTTTAATACCTATCTTCAAAACCCCCCCCCCCCCCAAACCTGGGTGGTCTTACTTAACACTTGGTAGTGGGTCCGCGGACCACCCAGGATGGTAGTTAAGCCACGCCCGGAAAAAAAAGGAAAACTAAGTAGCCCCCCCTTTTCACCAAGCCCCGCAAAGCGGGGTGGACTTGCGCGGCGTGGGACTACCAGTCATTACCCCCACGTGACTTGCTTGCGGGGCGGCCGGGTCAGCGAGGTACAAACGTAGTACGGGAATCGTGTCCGGGCAGCAGAAAGGGCAGGGCAGGGCGGCAATGGTTCATGGTCGTGGACAGGAAAGGTCAGGGCAGGCGCAGAGGTTCGGGGGTGAACCGCGGGGACCCGGGTGCGACCGGTCCCTGGACCGGCCGCGGGGCACCCGTTACAGTGTTATTTGAAGTAAATATAAAAAATAATTGGACAAGCCCTGGTTATTATCCTGTACCCAAACAACATACATATGCTGTATTGGTACAGGACCATAACATTAGTTATAGTAGCCAAACTGAACATAAATGTGTATGGGAGAGGCAAAAAAATTATACACGTTTTAAAATATTCAGGGGTTTGGGAAAATATTTGGGGAAAATATTTAAAAAACAAAAACAAAAAACTTTTGTCTGAAGATTTTAAATCAAATACAAATACTTTCATCCCGAAGTATTTTTAAAAAAAAAATACTAAATTACAATTCAAAATATTTTAAAAACAAAATCTTTTAAAATTTAAACAAAAAATTAATAAAAACAAAAAATGGGTCAGAGGGCCTTTTCCCA
>JAODAL010075172.1:0-14101 GCA_025379985.1 Phyllomedusa bahiana
TTTTTCCAAACATTGTTTGGGTTCTCCTTAATTTCTTTTAAACCATTGGCGTATTTTCGGTCATTTCCTTTGGCAGACACATTTCCCCCCCAATAAACTTTCTGCTGATATCTGGAGATTTGCTTCATTTTTT
Organism: Phyllomedusa bahiana; assembly: GCA_025379985.1. NCBI lineage: Eukaryota > Metazoa > Chordata > Amphibia > Anura > Hylidae > Phyllomedusa > Phyllomedusa bahiana. The sequence goes on from JAODAL010075172.1 coordinate 134, forward strand.
GCCACAAAATCTCTTTTTTAATGTGCATCTTTTTGAGAATGCCCACCCCCTCCTGAAACAAAAAAACCCAACAACATGATGTTTCCACCCCGTTTTTCACATTGGGATGGTGTTCTAGGCTTCCAAGTTCTCCTTTTCCCCCAAACAAACGATAGTATTAGGTTCAAACAGTTTCATTTTTATTTTTGTAAAACACAGGACTGTCCCAAAAAAATGAGACTTTTTTTCCTGTTCTTTGCAAACATTAATCGGCTTTTATATTTTTTCTTTGAGAATGGCTTTTTCCCGGGAACGGCCTTTCAGCCCAGTTAATACAGTACTTTTTCACTGTGGATAATGACACATCTTACCAGCTTCCACCAGCACATGACATGCGGCCCAAAGCACATTCACCTGAAACCCGTCCCTTCCTGAGCGTATGATGGGGGACTTTCCCCATTAGTTTGTCTTGTTTTTAAAATTGTTTGACAGAGAATGAGCACCTTCAGTATTTGGAAATTTTGCACCCAATAAGATCCAGACTTTTTCAAGTACAATTTTTTCCTGATATCTTGGCTGTTTTCTTTAGATTTCCCCCATGTGTACACACAGAAGCATGTTTTCGGGTTGCAATTAAAATACATCACTATGTTGCCAATAAACCTTTTAAAAGCTTCAAAGACATGACCTCTCATATGGTTTTTGGGTTTTTTTTTTTAAATTTTGGGGGGGGTTTTTTTTTGGGAATTTGTATATTAAAGGCTTTTTAATTTTTCCCCCTCCCCCCCTTTCTCCTTTTTTTTTTTAAAAATTCGGGGAAAAAAATTTGGAAAAAAAAAAACCCTTAAAAATTTCTTTTTTCCTTACCCTTTAAAAAAAATTTTTTTTTTAAAAAAAAGGGGGAAAAGTTTTATTTCTGATTCAGTCAAATGAGAAAAAATCAATGGGGGTTTTAATAGTTTTTAAAGTTTTTCAACTGTATTGTCGCTGGGGCTAAATCCCTGCTAAACCGTTGAGGGACCAAATTGCCACAACCCCGGGGACCTAAACCCTGATACATACCTTTGGGGACTTAACCTATAAAAACCACCTGGGGGAAAAATAATTTTACTAGGGGACCCTTTTACCTTTTTGGGGAATTTTGCTTCTAAAGGGGAACCCATATTCCCATGTGGGGGACCTTTTAAACCTCCTAATCCCCACTGGGGACTTATACCTATACTGGTAACAAAATTTTAACTGTATTGTGAAGTCCTAACAGTCGAAGGCCTCAGGTCGATTGATAAGAGCTTAGCAATCGACTCTGCAGTCTATTATGTGCTAGGATTGAACCTCTTTATGATCTGCTCTTATCAACTTTGGGATATGAAGTAAAAGTACTTTAGGTTCTCAAGTTTGTTTAAATTAGATTAGTCATCAAATTCCAACATAGAATATACAGGGCTGTAATGGAGCAAAGGCACAGTAACTATCACATACATGCATAGAGCACAAGGTCATGAAGTACAGTACAGGCATGAGCCCTATACCTCACACACCTTAATAACGCCCGCCTTTGCAGAAACTCAATTAACAGCCCTGCAACAGGGGGAAATCAACGCCTGAAGCCCTTTGTGAAAAACTGGCCCTACACTGCCATGATGTTGGCTTTTAGCATCAGCAAACTGTCCTCAAACCAAAAGTGCAGCCTCTGCTGGGGGGAAAGGGGGGAAGTACTGCTAAACACCAGTGGTGACTGCAGATCTTCCTTGAGAACTAAAGGATTGAACATTATAAAATCCAATTGCCATATTGATTTCTCCCCTAAAATTTGCTGTCGGGGACGAGTTGAGGGTCCCGAATTTTGAAAAGCAAAACCTCTTCCCATTTTTGTCCCTTCCCCCTCTAGGGCAAAGGCTCTACTATACACTTGCCTCAAACAACTTGCCGCCTTAGCTGACATGTGCCAGTAGCCTTTTTAATTTTGGGGGGGTTTTTTATTTCTGGCCCCCAAAAAGCTGGACTTCACTATGTGGCTGGCGCTGAGTATACTGTTAGCTGAGAGCTTTTGTCTTGTGAGCTTATTGCATTTGGTTTGTAGCATTCAGTCCTGTTTTGATTGGTTATCTGTTCCTAGTTGGTTAAAGTTGTGTTTTGTCTTAGATTTCTTTCTTTTCTCTTCTGCCGCAGGTCAGTTTTTCAGTGAGTTCTATTCTTCAGTTCTCTTTTGGGTGGGTTTTGTCTGTTTTTTGGGGAGGGGCGGGGTGAAATTGGCTTTTTGGGCAAAGGTGATACCAAGCAGTTTATGATGTATTTACGTGCTGCTGTGTTGAAATTATATCATGAGAGGACAAATGGCACCATTGCGAATAAGCAACCTGGAGCATGATGTGCCATTGATGTGAGAGGTGAACATCGGCTATGAAGGGGCACAAAGGCGGACCAACAAGTTACAATGAAGCAGCTCAGTTTATGGACATTGATAGGGATATCGTCAGGGATAGAATAGTGCCGGGGGTCTGGTGTTAGGGCCAGTGCTAGGGACACATAAGGAATAGAATCAGGGAAGGCTAGTTGTTAGTTTCAGGTATGTTTTGAGGTCTTGTTTCTGGATTCAACTCATTTATCCTTCCATCCCCATCGTTCACCTGGTTATCGTCTGACTTGCTTTCCGTCACCTATTGGTAATTCACTCCATTTATTTTTCAACATGCTTTGTAGTATTTGCATGAAATGCTGGTTGGCTTCATTTTCACTATAGGTTTTGTTAACATCTTAGTCAACACGTATTGTTACAACCCTCTTACACACATCTGATGGTCAAAAGGGTCTGCAAAAACCTTCTGGTTTGGTCACTATTAGTGCTGCACCTCAGATTCAGGTCAGGACAGTTCATCCCAATCATGAACTTTAACACAATTGCTAACAATAAATGTCAGTCTATTGAACTCCTACACTTCAAAACGGCTCAACAAATCATAGGAGGGTGTATATCTAAAATATAACGTTTATTCAGATCAGATTAAAATAATCTCTATAGAACATATAATGACCCAAATGACAATAATAAACTATGCACACTCAAAGGTAGACACCGCCAACAAAAAAACAAAATAATTGATAGGTAGAACCAAAACCTAAATACTAACGCCAAAAAAGCAAACCAACAACCTATCCACATAAAACCAAATAATTTTATTAAAGAAAACTAATAAAAACAACACAATGAAATGCACAAAAAAATAACTAAAAAGGTGACATGCAAAGGACACACAAATACTACCACCCAGGTACTGACATGCTAGTAAATTATACAATGATAATAATACATAACTATAAATAAATGCTAAATCAATAGTAAAAATAAGAGCATACAGACCCGGAGGTAGCACCACACAAAACCCCAACGTACGTTTCTTCCAACCCTTGGAAGCCAAGGGGGACGAAGCCAAGGGTTGGAAGAAACGTACGTTGGGGTTGTGTGTGGTGCTACCCCCGGGGTTTCTGTATGCTCTTATTTTTACTATTGATTTAGCATTTATTTATAGTTATGTATTATTATCATTGTATAAATTTACTAGCATGTCAGTACCTGGGTGGTAGTATTTGTGTGTCCTTTGCATGTCACCTTTTTAGTTATTTTTTTGTGCATTTCATTGTGTTGTTTTTATTAGTTTTCTTTAATAAAATTATTTGGTTTTATGTGGATAGGTTGTTGGTTTGCTTTTTTGGCGTTATTACACTCAAAGGTAGGTATATAGTATCAAATGATGATGGAAAATATCTACTATCCCTATTATATTACTTTATTTCTACAACTAAACCTACCTAACAAAAAACAGGGCGATCGCTCCAATAAAGAGCGACCCTGTGCAGGAACCTAGCCCTGTTATACAAAGCCCCTATTATACCCTATGTATAACAGGGCTAGGTTCCTGCACAGGGTCGCTCTTTATTGGAGCGATCACCCTGGTTTTTGTTAGGTAGGTTTAGCTGTAGAAGTAAAGGAATATAATAGGGATAGTAGATATGTTCTGTCATCATTTGATACTATATACCTACCTTTGAGTGTGCATAGTTTAATATTGTTATTTGGGTCATTATATGTTTTATAGAGATTATTTTAATCTTATTTGAATACACGTTATATTTTAGATATACACCCTCCTATGATTTGTTGAGCAATCATGAACTTGAGCAACCAAATCGGTAAAATCAGGAAACCAATCACAATCCTGCCAGTCAGACGGGAAAAAGGAACCGTATGATTCACCTCCTTTTCTCTGTCCGATGACAAGATTTCAATTGGTCTCATGATTTTCCTGCAGGTTGCCGAAAATTTGGATCGGGTTGTTAGACCCAAATCCGGAGCACAACACTAGGCGGTATAATTCTAGTGTGTGTGGCTAGTTACAGACAGACGCATCAATGGGGAAGGCATTCAGACTATCATTGATCATCATTGATGCATAGTGTCGGAGGAGGCTGTGAGCCAACCACTGCAGTGCTATTGGATGTCCTCATCCAGTTTCCTAACACGCCACAAAGAACCCCTACTCCATGCCACATTGTATATAAAGTGGGAAGGGTCTCTTTCCCAAATCCTGAAATACTTATAGATGATGATAATCGGCCACTAAAGGGTGACTGTGAGTGGATAATGCCCCAATAGACCTATGCCTTTATGTTATGCTTTTAAACCCACAAGCTAAGGCCTCTAACGGAAATTTAGTCAAAAAAAGTCACCAAAAAATATAAAATACAAACACCTGCGCTTGATGCAGCCACATTTCGAAACGTCGCTGCATCAACTACAGGTGTTTGCTCTGTAAGTGTGCTTGAAGGGGTTTTCTCACTAGGCTCAGTGGAGTCACAGGCAGTTTTACACTTACTCTGTCTCTTCAAGCTGTGGGTGGTTCTGTAACAGTTTTTAGCATATTTAGCTTCTCTGTGACTAGCTGAGCCGTTACACTAACAACTGCAAGTGAGCTGATCTTCAGTAAACACAAGGTACATGTGCTGTGAGTACTGAACTCAATTGCTTATTTGTAATCTTGTAAGAAATAATTAGTTTGCTCTGGAGTAAGCCATTCGTCCATGATGATGTCACTCCCCACTCTTTGCTCTCTTCTCTAATCAGATAACAAAGTTACGGTCAGGCAATCATAGAAACCTGTGTGCACTCAGAGCATATTAAATGTCTCTTATCTCATGACTAAAGTAAAATCTATTGATCAATGTATTTAGAAAAAGTCTTCAATTACCTGTCCCTTTATATTGAAAGATAAATTTTGTAGTGAGAAAACCCTTTTAAGTGCATCAGTGCTGTTGTTGTTAACGTTTGTAACAAGGTTACTTTGTGTATGTGTGTTCTAATACATTTATACTTATTGCTATATAACAAAAGTTTTTCTGGTTTGATTAATTGAATTCACTTCCTATTTTAAACATCGGCAGTGCATAGCTCATGAAGGAAGTCATATGTGGTGCGCTGGCTTGGTGGGTATATAAGCTGTGTGATAGGTTGTCTGCACACATAGCCCTTATTGCTGTCATGGGTGAAATGGGTTATTTACTAGAATTGCAAGGAAGGGATGATTATTGGCTTTTGGACCAAGGGTGATACTAAGCTGCTGTGGTGAAATTGTATCATGAGTGGACAAATGGCGCCATTGCAAATAAGCGACCTGGAAACTGAGGAGCATCGTGCCATTGATGTGAGAGGTGAACATCGGCTATGAAGGGGCACTAAGACGGACCATCAAGTTACTATAAAGCAGATCACTTCTAAAATGACCCAGGGGCGACCAGACGTTTGTCTAACACAACAGTTCAGTGAACCCTACTGCATATGGGGCCCGGATTTCCATATGGGTGTGGAACAGACCGATATCACTGCACCTCTGCTAACCAAGCTGTATAAACAGAAAAGGCTTTAGTTTTATCAGCAGTTTCAGATTTTGACCTCGACTGACTTGCAAAGGGTTGTCTACTCCAATGAGTCACATGTTCTGCTTCATTGAACGGATGGACGTTGGTGTGTCAGGCGAGAAACATCAGAAAACAAACACCCTGCAACCATTGCTGGAAGAACACAAGTTAGTGATGGCAACGTTATGGCCTGGGTGATTTATTAGTTTTCTTGGAATCCTGTGGGCCACTCATCCATGTGGAAGGCGCTCTCATCTAATTTGGGTATGAATCCATCCTTGCAGATCACATACACCCATACATGCTGATTGTTTTCCCTTGGGCAGATGGAATATTCCAGCAAGACAATGCAACATGTCGCACGGCTAGAAATATCCAACATTGGTTGGAAGAACAGAACCAAGACTTCCAAGTACTACCCCGGCCCCTAATTCCCCAGACTTGAAGCCAATTGAGCAGCTGTGGGAGCCCCTGGATGGTGGTGTTGGCTCTATGGATCCTCCAGCAGCTGTGGAGTTCCTGGATGGTGGTGTTGGCTCTATGGCCCCTCCAGCAGCTGTGGGAGCCCCTGGATGGTGGTGTTGGCTCTATGGACCCTCTAGCAGCTGTGAGGCCCCTGGATGGTGGTGTTCGCTCTATGGACCTTCCAGCAGCTGTGGAGTCCCTGGATGGTGGTGTTGCTCTATGGACCTCCAGCAGCTGTGGGAGCGCCTGGATGGTGGTGTTGGCTCTATGGTACCTCCAGCAGCTGTGGGAGCCCTGGATGCTGGTGTTGGCTCTATGGCTCCTTCAGCAGCTGTGGGGCCCCTGGATGGTGGTGTTGGCTCTATGGACCCTCCAGCAGCTGTGGGAGCCCTGGATGGTTGTGTGTGCTCTATGGCTACTACAGCAGCTGTGGGAGCCCCTGGATGGTGGTGTTGCTCTATGCTCCTCCAGCAGCTGTGGGAGCCTCTGGATGGTGGTGTTGGCTCTATGGACCTCCAGCAGCTGTGGGCCCCCCCTGGATGGTGGTGTTTGCTCTATGGCTCCTCCAGCAGCTGTGGGCCCCCCTGGATGGTGGTGTTTGCTCTATGGATCCTCCAGCAGCTGTGGAGCCCCTGGATGGTGGTGTTGGCTCTATGGCCACTCCAGCAGCTGTGAGGCACATGGATGGTGGTGTTTGCACTATGGACCCTCCAGCAGCTGTGGGACCCCTGGATGGTGGTGTTGGCTCTATGGACCTTCCAGCAGCTGTGGGAACCCTGGATGGTGATGTTGGCTCTATGGCTCCTCCAGCAGCTGTGGGAGACCCTGGATGGTGGTGTTGGCTCTATGGACCCACCAGCAGCTGTGGGGCCCCTGGATGGTGGTGTTGGTTCTGTGGATCCTCCAGCAGCAGTAGGGCCCCTGGATGGTGGTGTTGGCTCTATGGCTCCACCAGCAGCTGTGGGGCCCCTTGATGGTGGTGTTGGCTTATGGACCCTCCAGCAGCTGTGGGGCCCCTGATGGTGGTGTTGGCTCTATGACTTTCCAGCAGCTGTGGGAGCCCATGGTGGTGGTGTTGGCTCTATGGCTCCTCCAGCAGCTGTGAGAGCCCTGGATGGTGGTGTTGGTCTATGGACCCTCCAGCAGCTGTGGGGAGACCCTGGATGGTGGTGTTGGCTCTATGGACCCTTTCCGGAAAGCTTTTTGGGAGCCCCTGGATGGTGGTGTTGGCTTTTTGGGCCCCCTCCAGCAGTTTTTGGGGCCCCCGGGAAAGGGTGGTTTTGGGGCCCCTATGGCCCCTCCAGAGCTGTGGGTGCGTCGGGCCAGATCCCTTTGTGAAAACCCAAACCAGGACCTTTTTGAGTAAACCCCCAGCCGGTCTAGCTCCCCGGGCATGTGCTGCACAGGGGGAAATTATTCTGGACATTAGTGGGGGTTTCATTTTTAATGTGTTTTGTTTATAGGGAAAAAATGGAAATTTACAAACATCAAGGTTTTTAAGGAAAATAAAAGGTTAGTAATGAAAGTTATACATTAAAAGGGAAAGGGGCCCATCTGTGTATATGGGGTTTAAAGGGATTTTTTTTTTTGTGTTCTTACATTGGTGTTTTAAAAAAAATTGTACCCAAAAATTTAAAACCATATAAAAAAAACCTAAGCAGAGCATAAATAAATGCTAGATTTTATCTGCTGCCCATATCGCCCTCCCGGGGGGGAACCACTTTAACGGGGGGCCACCCTCGGGGCCCACTACGAGGATTAACTTTTTGGGTCAGCCCTGCCCTTTTTTCCCATTCAGTAGGTGCAGTAAAAAAGCAGTGCCCCAGGGGGAGCTCCAGCCTGGGTTTCTTACAAAAATCCAAGAGGCCATTGTACAGATTACGATTAGTTGAGGAGCAATAGAAAGAATGTGCCCTTTAATTTTGAAGGGTAAAAAACCCCCCTTTTGTTATAGGGGGGCCCCAACCTTAGTCTCTATGGGGCCCCCAAAAAAATTTTTTAAAGGAGTTGTCTCAAAAAAGGGATTGTGCTTTTTATGTTAAAGATCTTGCAAAAAAACCCAAATCACTTTTCATTTTTTGTCCCCTTAACAGTGTCCCCACCTATTCTGAAGATATCCCCTCTTGTTTTGGGGTGCCCTCAGCTCCTCAGGTCCTATTGCTACAGACCTGTTCCCATCTGTTTTTTGACTGCAGGTAATTTGGGCGCTATAGCTACAGACCGTTCAATCCGCCTAATTTGGTGCAGGTATGGTCGTAAGCTTTCGACCTGGGGCCACAGTATGAAACTGTTTTTGGGTTTAAAACTCACTTTTTTCCCCATAGGTTTCTATGGGCAAAAAAGTGAGTTTTAGACCAAAACAGTTTCATACATGTGGCCCCTGGTGTCCTCTGCAGCTTGTCACTAGAGGCCCCTGAATTCAGAAATGAAACTGAGAAAACAGGACTAAGGTAGGAGGCATCAACCTGCTATACAAATAATATTAACAACTTTCTGACTGAGCCATTAACCCCCCCCCCCCCCTTCCTCCCCTGCTGAGCGAAGTATATGACAATCAGGAAGACAGGGACAGTAATAAACCTTCCCTGTCTTTTCAGTGGAGAGCAGGGCTGCCAATTAAAATTTTGGGGCCCCATACAGCCAAAGTGCCTGGGCCCCCTTTCCAGGTCCCTCCCCAAAGACACCCCTTCCCAGGCACCACCCATTCACTATCATAGCCCCGCCCCCTTCATATCCTCATTATTTCCTAGTCTTTTGACGCTTTTTAGATGTGTCTCGGGGACCGACAGGACGGACCCGGAGACGGATCTAACAATTAGCAGTGAGATTATCACTGCCGGCAATGAGGAACACGCAGCGGCGTTCACATGAGAGATTGTTCACATGAGAGATCGCCGCTGCGTGTTTGCATCGCGCCTGTCAGGTCCGTCTTTCAAAGAATTGACATGCAATTCTTGGATTGCATCCACAAGACGGAGCCGGCAGGCGCAGAGCAAAAACGCAGCGGCGATCTCTCATGTGAACGATCTCTCATGTGAACGATCTCATGTACGATTCTCATGTGACGATCTTCATGTGAAGCCGCTGCGTGTTCCTTAGCCCGCGGTGATAATCTCACTGCTAATTGTTTAGATCCGTCTCCAGGTCCGTCCTGTCAGTCCCAGAGACGGATCTAAAAAGCGTATGTTCTTACAGAGTGAAGACGCCGTGTGAACATACCTTAATACTTATTTATTTTACACTTTTAAACTTTTTTTTTCTTTTACATTCACTTTGAGTCCCCCTAGGGTGCCTCACCACTAGGGGGCTCAATCATTTATACAGCCTAATGCATTGTGTATATAGTGCATTAGGGTGTTCAAAAATGGCTGTGTGTGGGTGAGAGAGGGCCACCCCCTCTCCCACCCAGCAGCAGCGGGGGGCCCTCTCCCACCCAGCAGCAGCGGGGGGGCCCTCTCCCCCACAGCAGCGGGGGGCCCCCTCTCCCACCCAGCAGCAGCGGGGGTCCCTTCTCCCACCCAACAGCAGGGCGGCCCCCGTCTCCCACCCAGAAGCAGTGGGGGCTCCCCTCTCCCAACCAGCAGCAGCGGGCCCCCCCCCTCTCCCACCCAACAGCAGCAGCAGTGGGGGCCAGGGGGGAGGAGGGGGCCCCCACAGTTATGGCTGGGTGGGAGAAGAGGGACACACTGTGGGCTGCTGCTGGTTGGGAGAGGGGGGGGCCGTGTTGTAGTGCTGCAGGGAGGGGGCCCGCGCTCCTACATTTTAAAATGTACTTACATCATGCCAGCGCCGCTGTAGCCGGGCCCTCCTCCTCTGTCCCCGCCGCTGATGTGACTGCCCAGCGGCGGAATGCGGAACAAGTTGAGGGCGGAGCCTCACGGATTCATGTTTTTTCACAGCCAGAGGAGGAGGGCCTGGCTCTGGCTACAGCGGTGCGGCGCTGGCATGATGTCAGTACATTTTAAAATGTAAGAGGCGGAGCGCCGCTGTGGCTGGAAGTGGGCCCCCTCCCTGCAGCACCGCAACTCGTCGCCTCGGGCCTTGCAGAGAGCACAGCGCTCGGCTGCGCCGTGCTCTCTCATGTAGTATGAAATAAGTTGGCCTGCTTGAAGCGGGCCCCCTTATTTCTCTGGGCCCCGTACAGGTGTACGGGTTGTACCCCCTGTATGGCAGCCCTGGTGGAGAGTCCGGGTAGTGCTGACAGCCGGCTCTCTATCCGCGCAGCAGCACAATGTCTATGCAGAGTTAAATGTCGACCACCCAAACATTTACAGTCAATGGGCAGTCGGCATCTAGTTAAAACTGGTGGTGGTGGGCACAAGCCTCAGCTTCAGTCCATCTGAGGCAATCCTTACGGTATGTTCACACGGGGTAATTTCGGCGTATTTGCGCTCTAATACGAGCGAGATGCGCGCCGAAATTACAGTAATCCATAGTTCTCATAGAGAACTATGGGTGACGCCTCCTCTCCCCGCTCATACAATATGATCGTATTGTACATGCGGGGAGATAAGTGACATGTCAATTACTTGCGGTCAACACGCACTGTGAGTAATGCATGTCTATGGGGCCGGCAGGCCCCCTGCGCTGCAGGAGTACACGCGTGTATTAGCATGAGCGCCCCAAACACACAATGTACTGTGGCGCATACTATACGCGCCACAGTACATTGTATGAACATACCCTGTGACCTCCTAAGTTCCACACCCCTATGGTGAGTCCTGACTAGTGGTAAAGACACTCAGATTCTTTAAAAAGGGTTTTTTCCATTGTTTCCGGCCCCGGAAAAATGAGGCAAAAAAAGGAAAAAAAAAAAAAAAAAAAAAAAAAAAAAAAAAAAAAAAAAAAAAAAAATTTCCCATGGGACCCATAGCCTTAAATCCTCAGAAATTACAACCACGTCAACAATTAATTTTGGTACTTTTGCAGATTTTGGGACCCCTCCTTGAAAAATTGTTGGGAAAATTCATAAGTGGCCACTTTGGTGCCCAGGGGGTTTTGGAAAAAAGCCTTTTGCCATAAAGGTAGATTTCAACAAGGAATTTAAATCCAGAAAAGTGTAAAAGATGCAACAGACACTGAATGATATAATTGTCATTCTTGTTTCTATCTCCCATGATGCTTTCTTCCCATCTGACTGTAATATGGAGTGTGGAGCCTACATCAAGCAAGAAAGGCACCACAGTTTAAAATTGTAAAAAGACTGTTATAGGGCTTAATATTTTCTACTTAGGCCACTTGCAGTCGTCCTTTTTAATAGATAGTTTGCTATATACACCCCTTCACCTCTGCAAGCTCCATCGCTATTGAAAATGCAGATCCCATAAGGCTTTTCAGCTATCCTGCCCAGTTGGAGAGGTTTGGTTCTCTCTGTCTTTATTCCTACGCTCAGACTGGCTACAGTGAAATAGGGAAAACCCCCAGTGGGCCCCAAGCTATGGTGGGCACCTTAGCAAGTTGAGGCACTGAGTGTAGTAGGCCTGGAGCTGTTGTTCAGGGATATAGGCAGAAAAAGAGAGACAGAAAGCAAAATGCATGTGAGGTATCTGTGTTCAGGTGCACTATATTCATGTATTCATGTATAGTAGCTGTAGAATGAGCCCCAAGAATCGACTCTACTGGTGGACCTCAAATATTAACTTGACTGGAAGGCTCCAAACATTAGCTCCACTGGTGGCCCCAAGAATCAATTCCATTGGTGGCCCCAAGAATCAGCTCCACTTGTGGGCCCAAAGAATCAACTGCACTGGTGTGCCCCAAGAAACAAATCCACTGGTAGACTCTAAGAATCAACACCACTGGTGGGCCACAAGAATCTTCTCCACTGGTAGGCCACAAGAATCAACTCCATTGGTGGCCCCAAGAACCAACTCCACTGATGGGCCCCAAGAACCAACTCCACTGGTGGGCTACAAGAATCTTCTCCACTGGTGGGCCCCAGAATTGTCTCCACTGGTGGGTGCCAAATATTAACTTCATTGGTAGGCTCCAAATATTAGCTCCACTGGTGGGCCCCAAGAATCAATTCCACTGGTGGCCCCAAGAATCAACTCCACTAGTAGGCCCCAAGAACCAATTCCACTGGTGGGGCCCAAGAACCAATTCCACTGGTGGGGCCCAAGAACCAATTCCACTGGTGGGGCCCAAGAATCAACTCCCCTGGTGGGCCCCAAGAATCAACTCCACTGGTGGGCCCCAAGAATTAACTCCACTGGTGGGGCCCAGGAATCATCTTCATTGGTGGGCTCCAAGCACCCCAGTCTGACACTAGTAATTCCCATAGGCACTTCTACATTTGGTGAGGGAGGGACAGCATGGCGTTCCTCCTCTTATACTGATTCTATTCTGTGTGCCCACAAGAAAAAGAAGCATTATCAGTAAGGTCTGCAGGGACAAATAAACAACGCAAACCTTAATGGAAGAGCTACCAGCCCCACCTTGATTATGTCCCGCAATGCCGGCATGGAGGGAACGAGTACATGTGGTGGGCCACTTGTAGCTGCGCTGCTTCTGCTGGGCTGAAGGGGGACCTCGACTGAGACAAGATGGAGGGGCTGGATTTACTCCCCATCCCCTAGAAAACTGTGTGCCACCTGTGGGGAAGTGGGTTTGACCCAGTGTTACTGGATTTTGTATCCAGCGTCCAGTAATGTTAGGTAAGATCCTTGCCCAGGTAACACCCAGTTTTCAGTGGTTAGGGAGGAGGCCTGTTTTCTTACCCCATTGCCCCTTCCCAACAGTCTTTGCAGATCTGTCCTTGTCTGTTTCGTGGTCCTTAAGTGAGAATGATGTTTGGAGTATTGTGGTCGTTTTTCTTCATCGTTGTCCAAGACTTCCATATCCATATTTCCATATTTCCGTGTTTGTCCCATAATATATGTTTTATTAAGGAAAAGATGAGCTTTATTTTCTCTAAATTACAAAAGGTCTTTAACAAATTGGTTTTGCTTTCTTTCCTTCAGATGAAAAGTAAATTTTTCTACATATTTTAGAGTTCTAGTTCTTTCTTGTTAAAAGCCCCCTTGAGAGTTAATTCTGTTGTCTCCAATGTAATTGTTTTTCTTTCCAGGCTAAGTTTTTCCTCCTCTAAAAGTAATTTCATAAAGCGGAGGAGGCAGGGGGTAGCTTAATGCTCCCACCACTTTCATCTGCGTACACCCCTCTGAACAATGCTATTTCTAATATAGTCCTCTATGGACTTTGCCTCCCACCAAGACCTGATGTTGTCTTTATATCTTACAATCAGATCCTTGAAGACAGTAGGAACAGCTGGCATAATAGAGCTGGTTTGTATGAGACAAAAATTGGGCCATAAAAGTCAAAGTACGGCACCATTCAATTGGTAATTTATCAAGCCCATGTCCCAAAACAAAAATCAAAAAGAAAAAACACATATGGCTGTAGGAGGTTCACCAACTCTTTGGAGGAGTCTTCCGCACAATCCAGGAGACTTGGTAAGTATGGTTTAAGGTGACATAAAACAAGGCCAAATATGAAAAGGCCCCACCAGTCAGGGGTCACCCACCATAACCTGTTGGGTGCATGTCATATCAAAACTTGGCCAGCAGATGTGCCTTCAACCTGACTTTTGTATGGTTAGTGCTTGGGGAAGGA
>JAODAL010075173.1:0-14100 GCA_025379985.1 Phyllomedusa bahiana
CGAGGAAAAAAATGAGAGTAGATAGAGAATCAAGATGCTCTAGGACCTATGGGAAAGGGGGCAACTTCCATTTTCTGGAATAGGTTGTACAAATCCCATCACCAATGGCAGGTGAGTGGTTGCCCTTTTCTCTTATAAAAATACAAGGTGGGGGCTACAAGCACCAGGTCTTTTGATAGATGGTGGGTTTTGATGCAATGAACAATTGCAACTTTTTATATGTGATCTCTTGGCCTTACATATGCTGAACAAACAAATGATGGATGTTGCAACGTATCTATAGAGAATTTTGATCAGATTTGATCAGGTTTTCAATCCTCAAGATATTTGGCACAAGAAAGACTCGTGAGATTTTAGAAACCAGAAGATGAGAAGTAAATATCTTCTTCAAACTTGAAAGAATCCTCATCTTCCTCAATGGATCACCTTAAATTCCCCAACGACTGAAGGATCTTCGGCCTCATCTTGGGATCTTCCTCTATACAGCTTGAATGTACGGCAGAAGTCCGACAGTCCTTCGTAGTCTTCTATGTTCTCTAACTCGGTGTCCAGCACCTACCGGATGGATAAAACCATTATAACCAATAATGCATATTAGATACAATGTACAGACCAGTACAAGAAAGACAAAACATAGCATAACCCGGTGCATAAATTATTTCCGTTGTTTGGAAGTAATGGAATGGCTCCTACAGTGTAAAGAATATAACATATATTCACTAGAGCTCACTTGGCAAATCTGGCAAGTGAGCTCTAGTGAATATATGTTGTATTCTTTACACTGTAGGAGCCATTCCATTACTTCCAAACAACGGAAATAATTTGAGGCCCCTGAGAGCTCAGACACAGAGAGCATAGAGTGGACAACTCCATAGGACCAGCTCTCTGGCTACAACCAGTGCTTGGCTGAGGCGCCATCACCAGCAGAGAGAGTGGGCACCATATTGGTTTCGTAGTTTGGTGCCACCCACACCGCTTGGTTTAGCAACTCACAGACTGTAGCACAGCTCTGACAGCTTTTCCCAGGCCACCCTCTAAGGTCCTTTGACAGCAACCTTTGATGTGGCCCTCGGTGAAAATGAGTCTAACACTCATGCACTGAGTGCTTTGCGCAGGAAAGATAGAATGGAGCTGCTGTCATTTGACTTTGAATCCATTTCTTCTGATTAGTAAAAGATTATTAGATATTTCCTAATTTCTCGAAAAACCATGAAAGATACTTTAGATACTACCCAAATCCGACCACAGCCTTAGACATACATGCGCAGAGCCAGAAGGTGCCAGTCCATGAGGACATCCACGTGTGTTAGTTTGTCAGATTTGGACCAATGTAGTCCTTTATTACCCTACAACAACTTCCGATAGTGTTTCAGATTCTGGTGGTATAACTGGGTTGCATACTTTTGACATACAAACTTCACTTAAAGCTATAGACTAACGATTGATGGGATTGTTTGTATTGTGAGTGCCCAGGGACCTTGTATGATATTTTGCATTATCTGCCTGTGGTATTGACATTTTTGGGCACTTTTGTTTTACTGCTGTTATGTTTGTGCTGTTTAGCTCTATTATGGTGGCACGGCATGTTAGTATTATTTTAGTGCTCTTTAGCAATGTTATATTGCAGTAAGTGCAATTATTTCATTGATACTGTATAGATATGCCTGTGTGTGTTAACTGGGTTTGAACCCAACATGACCTATGGGCTCCAGTAATGGCTGTAAATGGAAAAGAAATATGATGGCAGCTCCAAAATGGATGCTCTCCAGAATGACACCATAGGTTTGTGACCTTGTAGAGTGGTCCCTACACTAAGGTAATAGATCCCTACCCCTGTTGGAGTTTACAGCAGTGACTGTCAGGTATACTGACTATCATACCGTGGCACTATGAGTCTTATAGAGGTTCACCTATACCAATGCTGGCCTTCCTCACCCACAGGGGTACACCAGTTGGCTCGTGGGAAATTTTTTGCACCTTTATGAGTAATCCTGGAAACTTTCCTATTTGCTTCTATGGATTCTGTAAACTGCACAATAGCAGTGCCATAATGCTATCTGCTAGGAAAAATTGCCCAAAGCCAGTGGTGGCAGGTAAAGTTCTAGTGCAAGAGCCCGATATTAGCTGCCGTGAGAATATAACAGCAAAATTTAATACAAGGTGTTGAACACTTGAAGCATACAACGTTAACTCTGTAAACTCCCAGATACTCATGAGTATCTAGTTGTCTCTAATCAAATTCACATTGCCAGGCTCAGTGAGTCAGCTGTGACTTGAGGAATGGTACATCCAATAGGTGCTACAGAGTCCAGGCTCATTTCCCTTGAAATTATTTGAAGATATTTAAATTTCAGTGGAGCTAAGTCTCCACACACCTACACGGTGTCTCTCCCTAATGAGGAACGTTTTGAGCTCAGGAAACAAGTTATCCAAATACAATCAACCCTTCGCCCCCAACAGTATAATTACTCTGGAAAGCCAGGCCTTGTGGGAGGTTTCATAACAGCTAACCTGTCCACTGCTCAATTTGTTTCAGGACAGATATAGTCTCTGTTACTGTTGCCCTTCAGATCCCAAATTTTGAGATATCTGGAAAATTTAGCAATCAATTAGCAGCCTTTTAGTCCGAAAAGAAGTCTATCATTCAGTGGATTACACACTCCTTGTTTGTCTGACTACAGGCTACCAATTACTTGCCTAATTTCCCCATGACTTATCCAAACCCAAACTACAACACTAATCTCCATCGACACCAATAAGGCAAAGTCTCCTACTACCCATCCCTATCTTACAGACCTAGTGTTTTGCTATATATGCACCAGGTCCATCTGACACTACCCCTCTGTGTGTCCCTACCACTCTGCTCCTTACTTCCCTCTTCCTAGTCCTAATATTGTCCATTTCCTATAGCTGCACCAAAGTGCAATGCTTAGTGTCATATTACTTCCTCGGGAACTCTCCGGCGATTATCTCCTCTTTACATATTAGTTCAGTAAGCGTCTATGTTATGTCTGTCTTGCGTCTCTGTTTAGGCTCAGGATCCTTGTCAGCTAACCTGGCTGCGCACCTAAGCACCTATAGCACTGAAAATGGCAGTCTGTGCAGAGTATAGAAGTTTGGATCACGTCTAGCCCTGCTGTTTTGGATTGTTCTATTCTGTCGTCAGTTTAGTATTGTCCAGCTGAAGTATCTTGCTTTTAGTCCCAGTCATCTTTGGAATATTTCTGGACTCTGTAGTTTTTGAGAAATTTAGATATGATATTTGTCTAGTTTTGGTTGGCTTCTGCCCAAGACTTGTTGGGTCCTAATGCCACTTAGTGTATTAGTGTCTGCTGTTAGCTTAGAGACATATTTCAGGGAAAGGAGGTAGAGTTATGTCAAGAACAGAGGCTCCGGTGTTTGAGGAAGTCTTACTGTGAGTTTTTGAGGGGCAGCAGTAAGCTACTGACAGCTATCACTATTATGCTACCCATTTATGGCTACCAGAATATGAACACAGACAATAAGTACAGGCCACAGACAAAACTTTAAAGCTGGTGGACCCTGTCACAAGTACACCCTTAAAAAGGGTTGTCTCACTACAGCGGTTAGCTTTGTTGAGGAGATAAAAGAGATTTTCTCTGCTCTGAGTGCACACAAGTCAGCATCTGAGAGCAGGAAGTGAGGACTGCAAGCAGGTTGAGAACAGAGTATGTTATCTCTAACAAACAAAGTATCCCCATACATTGCTGAGCCCCAGTCCGAGCAAAGGAGCTCTAATGCCAGCAGCTCAGGAAGTTTGTTGTGCCACTTCTGACACAACATCACAGGGTGAGCAAAATAAGATATACTTGTCTGCCCAAAGTGAACTAACCCGCTGCACTAGGCTGGCACTTTGTGTTCTTTTTTTCTTCCCTGCCAGCCTTCCTTCCAGCTGCAATTCGTCTGGATTTTGTTCCCATTGGGATTCTGTATGCCTACAAGTTTGTTGTGCCGCTTGAGACACAACAACAGAAGGTGAGCACTAGCTATTAAAATAACAAATTAATACAATAATGCGGAGATACACAGAATGCCGCTTTGGTTTTCTCTCTTCTTTCTTTTTGTAAGTTTTTACAGCACCCAAAGAACAAAAACTCTAACAAACAAAGGAAACAAATAACTTGTTTACTTTAGAGCAGAGAGCTCAGAGCTCATAGATAAGATCTCCTATTCTCATGTCAGTGCAATTAGAAGAGCTGTGAATATGGAGCCGATATGCTAATCACTGCTATAGAACTACCCACAGTCTAAACAGGAAGAGTAAGAAAGCATGAATCTAAAACGGCTTGTTGCACTGAAACAGCATTGTGAGACAACCCTTTTACGACTCCAGTTACACAGTGTCATGTCTAACAAGGTCACAGCTACAGAAAGTTCCCGCTGTAGAAGCATTTATTCAAAACCCATGTCTGTGGACCCTGACATAGGAAATGTGTTCTCTGCAGAACAGATCACCGCTGTAAGCCTGCTAAGACCGCATTTAAGGATAAACATTACCCACAATGTTAATTGCCGTTTCAAACTGGGAAAAATCCAACATAAATGGTTAAGAGGAATAATGGGCAGAACGTCAATGAGTTATTAGTGTGTAACATTCTAATAATTATGCTGTTTCCTTTCCACACATTTTCTATACAGGGATTTGTAGCGGAGCCAGAAAAATATTATCCTGCAAAAGTTAATTTACAGTACAGAAGGCCAACGGAGCATCAGAGGCCAATCGTAGTGCAAGCCTTGTGCCTCGTCCAAGCGGGCTATTAAATTGTGCTCTGTCTTTGTGTGGTCAGCAGATGACTATGTAACAGCACCCCAAAGGTTCCCACACCAATTCTAGTGGCTCCATTGTATAAAATGCTATTTTATTTCCATGAGGCTGTCCACCATTAAATGAGGGTTAAGGCCGTACTTCAAGGTATTTCTCAACATCAAGATTTCTATATTGGGTGCGCTCTCTGACACCGTCATTGTTGCTGAGCAAAAAACATATAAATGTCATAGAAAATACTTTATATAATTGTATTGTAAGCTTAGTAACAAAGGAACATAGTAGATAAGATGAGAAAAGGACCAGGCCATAATGTCCACCTATAACCTTACAGTGTTGATCCACGTTTGATCTCCAGGATCCAGTCCCCATGACCTGTTATACTATATGTTTCACGAAAGGCATCTAAACCCTTCTTGAACCTGGTCAATGACTCCACCACCACAACCTCATGTGGCCCCAAGCTCCATAGTGTCACTGCTCTTACAGTAAAGGATCCACCATCACAACCTTTTGTGGCCCCAAGCTCCATAGTGTCACTACTCTTGCAGTAAAGAATCCACCATCACAACCTCTTGTGGCTCTGGCTCCATAGTGTTACCGCTCTTACAATATAGAATCCACCATCACAACCTCTTGTGGCCCCAAGCTCCATAGTGTCACTGCTCCTACAGTAAAGGATCCACAATCACAACCTTTTGTGGCCCCAAGCTCCATAGTATCACTACTCTTGCAGGAAAGAATTCACCATCATAATCTCTTGTGGCTCTGATCTCCATAGTGTTACCAGTCTTGCAGTAAAGAATCCACCATCACAACCTCTTCTTGCTCCGGGATCCATAGTGTCACCGCTCTTACAATATAGAATCCACCAACACAACCTAGAGAATAGCAGTCCCAGATGTGGCCTACAACACATCATAGAAACCCTGTCACTAGGTACAGCATGGTGGTATGCATCTTTATATGCAAAGATTAAGAAGGTTCACTAGCATTAAGCACCTGTGGTAAGGACACTAGGCTACATGTAGTTCCATTGATACCAGATATTGTTTCACCTAAGTACTATGTTCATATCTCTATCCCTGATATTGGATACTAAATAATTGGCATCTAATACTAAAAAACTGCATTTTAATCCAGCATATTGTGATCTGACATTGTGATGTAGTAACGTAATTGTAATTAAAAACTAGTCCAACAATAACAGTCTGTATCTACACCCAAGATTGGACTAGCAAACCCCCATAGATGCCTGGGCATAGTGGGTCCCTGTGCATGGCGGGCCCGGGACTGCTTTTCAGTGAGAAAGGCAAAGAATGAGAGGTAGAAGGCAAGAGTCATGAGCAGTATATGCAGATATGTATAATAGCTGTAGAACATGCCCCAAAAATCAATTCTGAACACTGGTGTGTCCTAAGAATCAGCTTCACTGGTAGACCTCAAGAATCCACTCCACTGGTGGACCCCAAGAATAAATTCTCCTAGTGTGCTCCAAGAATCAACAACATTGGTGAGCTCAAGAATCAGCTCAACTGGTGGACCCCAAGAATCAACTCCACTGGTGGGCCTCAAGAATCCATTCCACTGGTGGGCTCCAAGAATCAACTCCACTGGTGAGCCCCAAGAATCAGATTCAGTGGTGGGCCCCAAGAATCAAATCCACTGGTGAGCCTAAGCTTCTTCTCCACTGGTGGGCCCAAGAATCAGCTCCACTGGTTAACTCAAAGAATCAATTCCACTGGTGAGCCCCAAGAATCAGATTCAGTGGTGGGCCCCAAGAATCAACTCTCCTGGTAGGCAGAAAGAATCAGCGTCACTGGTGAACCCCAAGAATCAACTCCACTGGTGGGTCCCAAGAATCAGCCTCACTGGCGGACTCCAAGAAAAACTTTCAGTGGTGGGCTCCAATAATCACTTTCAGTGGTGGACTACAAGAATAATTTTCAGTGGTGGGCTCCAACAATCACTTTCAGTGGTGAGCCACAAGAATCACTTTCAGGGGTGGGCCACAAGTATCACATTCAGTGGTGGGCCCCAAGTATCGCATTCAGTGGTGGGCCCCAAAAACCTTATTCAGTGGTGGGCCCCAATTATCACATTCAATGGTGGGCCCCAAGAATCTTATTCAGTGGTGGGCTCCAAGAATCACATTCAGTGGTGGACTCCAAGAATCACCTTCACTGGTAGGCCCCAAAAATCAGCTTCTATGGTGGATCCAAAGAATCAACTACATTGGTGGTACCCAGGAATCAGCTTCACTGCTGATTCTGAAGAATCAGCTTCATTGGAGGACCCCAAGAATCACTAGTGAGCCTTAGGCACCCCAGTCCAACACTGTCTACACAGAACACTACATGGTGTTGCTGGCACTTGTTTATGACACATGGCTTTAAAGGGATTGCTTTTTATGTTAAAGATCTTGCAAAAACAAGTCACTTTGTGTCACGGACGCTCCTGGGGGCCATGTCCCCGGGTTCAGGGCCCCCTGTGCTCCCCGCTTCCGCGGAGGGCCCCCTCCCGCCCTCGGGTTCGGGGTCCGCTCGTGTTGCCCAACCCCCCCGGCGTTTTACTTACCCGGCCGCGCTGCTCTGTCGGCTCGGTCCCCCCGGGGGTTTGTTCCGCCCCCAGGGGGGGAATTTGCCGCCAGCAATTTGAATTTAAAGGGGCAGTGCGCCGGTAATTGGTTCATTGGCCCGGGGAATGCTTCCTTTTTTAGTCGGCCCCTTCTGCCCGGGCCCCCGCCCGAAACCCTGGTGTGTATTCCAAAGGGGAAAGTGTTCCAGAGCGTTCCCGTTTGCCCTTTCCCTTTTTACGACTCCCTGCTTTCGTTTTACCGTTACGAACCCTTTCCGGGCCCCCCCTGACCTCCTTTCTTGTCTTTCCGTTAAGAAACCGAGCCCCCGGGCCCGAACCCCCTTTCCCGTCTACGCCCCGGAGCTGCCTGCCGTTTAAAGTACCCCGCAAATCTTTGGGCCCCCACCGGGAGGCAAGCCCCGCCCGTGGTAGTGACCCCGGTGGAAACCCGCCCCAGGGAAGCCCTCCCGTTTGCGGCGGGCTCTGGTGGAAATTTCCGGGGCCCACTTAGATTTCCATCCCTGGTGTGGGGCTTAAGCCATCACCTACGGTGGTTTCCCGTGGATCCACCCCCGGACCCTAAAGTAGGTTTCCCGGGCCCTGGGATTCCCCCCAAGGTGCCCGGGGTTTCCCCGCCTGGCGGGTTTTGACGGACTGTCGTTTGCCGCCGTTCAGCAAAATCGGTCAACAGGCGAGCAACTCACCCAGGGTATCCACCATGTTGGAGCAACCGTCACCCTCCAGCAGGGAGCAGCCTTCGCTTGGGCTCCAGCGGTTGTTCCCGCCCCTTAAAGGTTCCAGTGACTCTGAGGGGGCCCCAAGCTTTGCCTGTCGGGTCCCGTCCCGTGAGGAGACCTGAAAATCTGCCCCCCCCCCCAAAAAAAAAAAAGGGGGTTTATACCAAAGCTCTATGTGTGGAAATGAGGAATGACAGTTCCTTCCCCCAGCGTGCGTATGTGGCTTTTGTGGTCGGCTCCCGTCCGGGGGAAAACCTTGGGATAGGTTTCAACCCCAAAGGGGGCAGAAACGATCCATGACGGCGGGTCTACAGTCATTTTTCAGGAGTTCCGCAAAGCCTTTTAGGAACCAGCCCCCTGCCCCCTTTCCCCTGAGACCCGCCCTCCTAAACTTACGCCAGGGGGACCTGTCTGTAGGAGACTCGCGGAACAGTTCCCCCACCCGGCCCCCCCGAAATGTTTGGAACAAGGCCGCGTTTGTGCTTCCTTCAAAAAAGGGCCCTCAAGCCGGAGGTTTTAAAGGCGTCCTGGGGGGCCCCTAGAGAACCCTTTCCCTCTTCCCCCAGTGACCTTTATGGTTAAACAATCGCATTGACATCAGCTTCCTTGAAGGGAGGAAGAAAATTCGGCAAGAAACATCTGTCAGCCCCCAAACCCGCGGTTTTTCCCCGCCCGGCAAACCCGGTTTTTCCAGAGGGCCCCCTGCGCCACAGCCGCCAACCTCCACGGGGGGGGGGGCCATGCAAATTGACCGGGGGGCCCTCCCTTTTGAAAGGAGTTGGCCAGCGTCGGCAAAAAAAAATTGTGCCTCTACTGTGGCCGGGGAGGAGCATTTTTTGGGGAAATTTCCCAGGCGTCCCAAAACGCCGGGGAAAAAACCCGAGCTTGGACCCGTGGGAGAGGCATTTTAGGTGGGAACCCTTTTCCTCTCCCGCCTGTTGATTTCCTGTGCAGGGTCTGTCAGAGGGCTGGCATTTACGTTCCAAGTTCCGGGTTTCCGGAAATGGGCTCCCGGGAAAAATTCATTCACACAGTTCTAGGGGAAACCCGTATCGGGTCCCGGTGGTACGTTGGAGAAAAACGGGTAAACTCATCTGTCAGCGGGGAGTAAATTTGCGACACCCCTCCCGCTGGCCACCAAGCCACAGTCCCTCCCGTGGGGGCGCTGCATAAGGAAAAAATCTCCTTCTACGTGTTGCCTCGCTCCCCGTCGGCGGGGCCCCCTCGGAAATCCCCTGGTGGGGGCTCCAATCTTTTATCCCCGGATGGGGCCCATGGAGAGGTGATTCGTTGGGGGGCCCCCTGTCGGGGGCGCTGTTTGGTGGCACCTTGCCCAGTGTTTTTTGCTCTCGCTTTAAAAAATCCGGGGAAACCGCTGGCCAGGCTGCGCCACCGAAAAATCTGGAGTACCCCTGAAAGTGTTCTCTGAGGTCTGCCCTTTCCCCATGTCCCTACGATTGTCCAAATTTACTTATTGGGAGGTACCCGTCCTCCCGAGGGCGAGTCTACCCACTGTCGGTTTCCCGAGATGAAAACCAAGACCCAAATTTCTTTCCAGGAGAAACTCGGAAAAAGGGGTTTATCCGCAAGGGCCCCATCTCCCCAAGGGTTCGGGGGTTTTTTTTTCGTTAAAAACAGAAGGGGCAGTACCTTAAGGCCCTGCATAGCACCGGGGGTTTTAACAAGATCACGGTGAAAAAACCATTTTTCCCCTGCCCTTGATCACGGAAACTGTTTGAAACCGGGCCGGGAGGGCACCAGGATTTTCTCTAAATTGGGGTCTGAGAGGGGCCTACAACTTGGTCTGAATCCGCAAGGGCGATGAATGGAAAATGGCCTTCAAAAACAGGGCGGGAAATTTGGGTTCCTGGTGATGCCCCCCTCGGGATGTGCAATGCTTCCCCCCGTCTTTCAAAGGAAACTCCCTGAAAAGCGTCTTCAGAGGGCCCTCCTTACCCCCTGGTGGTGGTCTACCCTTTATGACATCCTGGTGTTCTCTCCCGACCCCGAGAAACCCCCCGTTGCCTTTTTGTCAGGTACTGAAAACGTCTTGGGGGAACCAAACCCGTTTCGCCAAGCTGGGGGAAATGCCTCTTTCCCTCAGATAGCCTAAAGTTTTTTGGGGTACGTCTTTTGGACCAAGGCCTAGGCTTGGATGGAAATAAACTGCTGTGTTGCAGTGGCCCCTGTCCCGTCGGGTGCGGGCAAAACCAAACGTTCTTTGGGGTTCGCAAATACTATCGGGCCCGTTCATTTTCCCCCTTCTCCTTTTGGTGGCCCCGATAGTAGGCCCCCCCAAGAAAAAAAGCCAAACCACGCAGCTGGGGTCGGGGCCGAGGAAGCGTTTTCGAAGCTGAAGTCCGCCTTCTTTCCAGCCCCTTTTCCTTTTTACGTCCGGATTCCACGAAAAACCCCTTTACATGGGGGTGGATGCCTCCCTCTGTGGGAGGCCCCGGGCAGTTCTTATGCAAAAAGGGCCCGGGTAAGACTGTACATGCGGTTTTTCTCCAAGACGTTCTCGTGGCCGAGAAGGGAAATTTCACAATTTGGCCCACCCGGGGGCTATAGCTATTAAAAAATTTGGCCCCGGAGGAAATGGCGTTATCTGTGGGGGGGCGCCCGTTTTTCCCATCCTTTTAAATTTTCGGCCCCAAAAAACCCCCAATAAACTGCAGACGGCTCATCGACCCTTTAACCCCCGCCAGGGCTTAAAGGGGGTGTCTTTTTTCTCCCGGGTTTGATTTTCGAAACCACTTTTAGGCCAGCCCAGAAGAATGTGAGAGCTGATGCCCTTCCCATTTCCCCCAAACATGGTGGGTGAAGGGTCCCTTTTTCCCGAGACATAATTCCCCCCAGAGTCTTATCTCGGCGGCGCCCGGGGGACCCCCGGAAAAGGGTTTCCCCCTGGAAGGGGCTTATGTGCGCCCCGCTCTCGCAGAGTATCCTAAAAAAGGGGACATTGGTCATTTGGGGGCGGAAAGCCCGGGGCCCAAGAACCTTTGGCCCGATATTCCCCGGGTTTTATTGGTGGGGGGGGCCCAAAAAACTGGAAAAAGGGTGTTAAAGGGCTTCGTTTCCCTCTTGTTGGGCCCTGTGCCCGCAAAAAAGACGCCAGTCACAAGGGCAGGCCTACTTCAAACCCACCTTCCCATTCCCCCCGCAACCCCGGACCAAAATTTCGATTGGGTTTTATAACGGGGCCTCCATCCGTCGTTTGGCAAAAAACCCCTATTTGGGTGATTTTAAAATCGGGTTTCCCAAAATGGGGCATTTTTGTTCCCCGGGCCAGGACTTTCCATTCCCGCCCCCCGCCGGGCTGAAATATTTTTCCCATGTGTTTGTCTGCATGGCCTTTCCCCCTTTCCCAAATTGTCTCGGACCGGGGAGTCCAATTTGTCTCCAGGTTTTGGGCGAGGGCCCCGTGCCCAAACCAAATTTAGGGTTTTAAAACTTGAAAAAACCCCTTCCGCCTAAAACCCCCCCAGGACGAAAGGGGCCCGGTTTGGAAAAAGGGGGCAAAACCAAAATTTAGGATGTTTTCCTTTGCCCCTTTTTATCTCGGGCCCTCAAGGCGATTGGCCCCAAATTTTCTTTCCCTGGGGGGGAGTTCTCCTATAAAAAACCCTTGAGTCCGGTCTGCGGGGGCCCCCCCCTTCTACGGGCGTGTATGGCCTGCATCCCCGCCCCCCCTCATCACTTGGCAACCTCCTCCCAAAAAACCCCGGGGCGGGGCACACTGATCTAAGATATGAAGGCCATTGGTCCCAGGGGCCCCAGCGCTGTCTTTCGCTTTTCCGGGGCGCATGAAGACCCCAAGCGGAAAAAAGAAGAATCTCCCCTCCGTCTTTTTTCCCCCCGGGGGACAAAGGGGTGGCTCTGTCTCGTTAAAGTCCCCCTAAAAGATTTTTTCTTTACAAAACCTTTGGGAAAAAGAGGTTATTTAGCCGCTTTAACCCGGTGTATACCCAAAATCCGGCTCCCCTCCCCGCGATGAGAAAATTTCCCAATTTTTTTCATGTTTCCCGTTTTAAGCCCCCGGTCCCCAAACCCCCTTTTCCCAGAAGGGCCCTTCCTCCTCCCTCTGTGGTGATGCGGCCCCAAGTCTTTGAGGTTCCAAAGGAGGGTTAGGGCATGAGGAGAACTTGGGGAAGGGGATATTCCTGGTGGACTGGAAGGGGGTTGGGCCCCGAAGAGAGGTCTTGGGAGCCCGGGGGAGGGGAAAATTCTAAACCGCAGGCCCCATCCAGAAAATTTTTCCTTTTTTTATCCGTAAGAGGGAAAGGGGGGGCCCCAAAAGGAAAGGGGGGGGCGCAGGCCCCCCCGTGCTCCTGCTTCCAGCGGAGCCCCCTCCCCCAAGTGGGTTCGGGGGGCCGCTGTTTTTGCTACCCCCTTTCCCCGTTCACTTACCCGGCCCCGCTCCCGCTCTGTTTTGGGGTCCCGGGCCCCCGGGGATAGCTCCCCCCCCTGTGGGCGGCCCCAAACCCCGGGAAATTTTAAATTTTAAAGGGGGAAATGCGCCGGTAAATTTGGGTTTTTGCCCGGGGACTGGCCCCCTATTTAGTTTCCCGGGCCCCTTCCTGCCCGGCCCCCCGCCGGATCCTTTGGGGTATATTCCAAAGGTTTAAAAAAGTTCAGAGGGGTTCCCGTCTTGCCCTTTCCCGTGTAAACCCACCCCCCTGCTTACGTTTTTTCCGTTACGAACCTTCCGCCCGCCCCGGGCCTCTTTCTTTTCTACCCTCTACGAACCAGAAAACCCCTTTTTTGGCCTCCTGCTGTCTTCGACCACAAACCTGCCTTGGGGCCCTTTTGTACCCTCGCCCTCTTGGCCGCCACCGCCGGGAAGCCCCCCCAGTGGTAAATGACCTGGGGGGAAAACCCCCCGCAGCAAGACCATCCCGCTTTGCGGCGGGCTTGGTGAATTTCCGGGTCCCACTTAGTTTTCCAAATCCCTGGTGTTGGGGGTTTTCGCCATGCCCGCGGTGGTCCAGTGGGTCCCCTCCCGCTATAGTGACCAGGCTGCCAAACACGGGGGCCAAAAATAGCTACTGACCCGATCTATCCTGCAGCCCAGAGAAGCCAGTAAACACGCCCCTGAATTCAAAATGAAACCAAGAAAGCAGGACTGAGGTGAGATGAATCAATGTAGTGAAACAACCCCTTTAAGATTAGCAACACTCCATTGGCTTTGGCACCAGCATCTACACTATACACCAGGCATGGGTCTGTATGATTGGCAAAGGAGTCTTTATGACCACTGCATGCTAGGCTACTAATAGATTTCATACTGGGATTCACTTAACTCATAAGGTTGTCTGAAGCCAATAATGTTGTTAAGAAGATAAACTAAATCCTAAATTCAGGACCTTCTATATCACCTGAAACCAAATACTAAGTCTCACAGTTTTCCACTTTGGAGGACTTATAGCAACCATTGAGATCACTGGATACCATTTAATTTCAATGAACACTGAAACATGCTTATTTATAGTGGTCCATGTAACTTAATGTTGATGAGCCGTCTAATTTAACCTTTATTTTAGTTATTTCTAAAATGATTCATGTGATGCATATCGCCTTTCAGTAAAGTTCTGATTCTAGGAGCTAACTCGGGCTCACCTTGATGAAAAACAAAAAATGTCAAAAAAAGAAGAAAAACTTAAGTCTATAACGTCTCAGAACTCCTTGGTGATCCCTAATATTTTGCATCGCTCAGTAAAGAAGAACACTTTTCCATATGTGTTATACTTTTAGATTCCTTTTCCTTTATCTCTGGGTCTTCACACTCCACAGCCCGAAATTTTTTTCAAAAAAACCCATAAATAAAATAAATTAAATTAAGTCTCTAATAGATTTTGAGGCTGCATTTCATAAACCAAGACATGGAATCTTTTTTATAACTTTCAATAGAAAATAGAACTGGAGACTTCGTAGGAGTCTTCTTGGTCTCGTCTGAATGATAGTTTTATTTTTGATTTGATAATAATGCTCGGGATTTTGGCT
>JAODAL010075174.1:0-14100 GCA_025379985.1 Phyllomedusa bahiana
TTTACATTTTAAAAATTAGTGCACAATATCATAGCCCCCGGGCAGAAGATCTTTTTAGCCTTTCACTAGTCACTTTTTTCACTGGAAATTTCCCCCATAAACCCTTTTTTAAGTAAGTACCCCATGGCCATCATCTGATCACTGTGGGTCCAGCAATGGAAATTTAGCAGTAAGCTGCTCCTATTGCTAAGGGAAGCTTTGGGTGGCCAAAGAGAAGAAGATGACTGGAATATTCTTCTATACCTTATCACTTACTAGAAGACTAATACAGCAGGGAGGCAGTACAGTGATTTATCTGATGGGAGGCAGTGCCCTGTCTCTTGGGATTATGTTGGTGAAGAGAGGGCTATATGTCCATAAATTGAATTGGGACAGAATAAACTATAATCAATGAGATGATGATAGCATACTAACATCCTCAAGTTGTCCATTGGAGACCTGTCCATGTTATACTTCAAGACTTTTTACTGGGTCAGACTAGACTTACTGTATTCGCTACCAATAGGTGGCACTATAGAGACAGATTTGTTCATTCTAGAGGAGAGCTTAATAACATAAATATTTTCCCAGGAAACATTGCATAGTCATCGTCAAGAAATTTCTCCCTGCTTGACCTGCATCAAAGGCCAACCAGACAGATCCCTGCTCTCTACTGATGAGGCGCAGTAACCCTAAAACAGCTGTCTGTAGATGGATGACTCTGTCTTCAGTGGAAATTCTGGCTTGGCTTAAATATTTAGTCACATTTGAAGGCTCTTTCATTGTCAAGCTTCACTAGCAGGGAAGTTGCCATCAATGTGGAGACAGTTTTCTTCCTTTTGGGGGACAGCTTATTTACAAAGTCATGTGAATGTGTCAAATGCCATAATGAAAATGTCTGATGATACAAATGTAGTATAAAGTGGACATTGTCTGTACCAAATTCTAGCTATAATATTATTGTGTAGACTACTGAAAGTAAAAAAAAAAGGTTCTAAAAAGCTGAATAAAATCAGATTCAAGACAGAGCTTTTTCATAAAATTCACCATCAGGTTCTGCCCACTCTTAGTATTTGTTAGACAAATGGATGGCCATATTTTAAGTTCAGAAAAGGAAAATTCCATACCCACTCTGCTGATCCATTGACTGAAAAATATTTAAAGGGGTTGTCTCACTACATTGATTCACCTTACCTCAGTCCTGTTTTCTCGCTTTCATCTTTGAATTCAGGGACGTGTTTACTGTCTACTACTGGCCTGCAGTGAGGAGCTGCTGAGGACACTAGGTATGTAGCTATAGCAACCAGCACTGGCAGCTTATCAGGAATGAGAACAGGTCTGTAGCTATAACGACCAGCACTGGCAGCCTATCAGAACAGATTAAACAGGTCTGTAGCTATAGCGACCTGAGGAGATGTCTAGGAATCGGTAGGACACTGGTTATGGACACATATTGCAAAGTGACTTGTTTTCACAAGATCTTTAACATAAAAAACAAACCTTGTAGTGAGACAAGGTTTAACCTTATCTTAGGTTAAAGACCTAAACAAGGCCTGAACATTTTAAGTGGTGAAAGCAATGGTAATTTTTCTGCAGAATATTGTGTGTGTCACGGGTGCCCCCGAGACCGCCTCCCCTGTCGCAGGCGCATCTGTGCCCACGGGCGAGCAGCGCCATGACCTGCATGTGGGCCGCGGGCGTACTCGCTCCGATGCACCATACTTACTCAGCCGCGCTCCTGTCTGTGTCTCTGCTTCCCGGAGCGCGCGTCCCCGCCTCCTAGGGTGCGCGCGTGTGCCGGCAATGTTAAATTTAAGGGGGTCAGCACACCGTTAATTTCTTAGTGCCGGTAGCTGCCCCTATTTAAGCCTGCCCCTTCCTGGTCCCTGTGCTGGATCTTTAGTACCATTATAGCCTTTAGAGAAAGGTTCCTTGCCGTCATTACCGTATATTGTACCTTTCTGCCTCAGTTTCTTGATCATGAACCTCTGCCACCTGCCCTGACCGTACCGCCTGTCCCTGACTACGACTTCGCCTTATGATTCTGTACCACGCTCAACCTCGGCTGCCACTGCAAGCAAGTCACGTCGGGGGTAGCGACCTGGTAGACTCGTGCCGCAGCAAGTCCATATTGCTTTGCGGCGGGCTCTGATTAAAACCGGGTTCTACTTAGATTCTGCTCCCTGGCTTTCAGTGGTCCAGTGGATCCACTACCACTGTCCGTGATAGTAAGATCCGGCCATAGATCCCGCCAAGGTGCCTCTGCCGCCTGATGCTGACCTCACCACCATCGTGGTTCAGCAATCACAACAGATCGCTCAGCAGGCCCAGCAACTCAGCCACCTCTCCGCCATGATGCAGCAGTTCCTGGCCACCCAGTAGCAGCAACCCACTCCCATGGCTCCCACTGTACCAACGGCTCCCGCATCGTCTGCTGGTCCAAGGCTCCGTTTGTTGATGCCGTCTAAATTTAATGGGGACTCCAAGGCTTGCAGGGGCTTTATCACGCAATGCTCTCTGCATATCGAACTTATGGGGTGTCAGTTCCCTACGGAAAGGTCTAAGGTCTCATTTGTGGTCAGCCTTCTTTCCGGGAAAGCCTTGGCCTGGGCAACCCCCCTTTGGGACAGAGATGACCCGGTCACGGCCCTCACATTCCTCACTGAGATCCGCAGCGTATTTGAGGAACCCGCTTCTTCTGCCGAGACTGCTTTATTAAATCTGTGCCAAGGAGACTCTTCTGTAGGCGACTATGCGGTACAGTTCCACACCCTGGCCTCTGAATTATCATGGAACAATGCAGCATTGGCCGCCACCTTCAAGAAAGGCCTCTCCAGCAAGATCAAGGATGCGTTATCCACCCGTGACCTCCCTTCTTCCTTGAGTGACCTTACCTCTCTGGTCACTCGTATCGATGTCTGTTTTTCTGAACGGCGAGAAGAGCTCCGTCAGGAGTTCAAACAAGCCAGGGTTCATTGCTTCCCTCGCCTTGCTCCTGTATTCCAAAGGCCGCCACAGTCATCTTCCCTGCCTGCTGCCGAGGAACCCATGCAAGTGGACAGAGCCAACCTGACCTCACAGGAGCTGACTCGGCGGCGTGAGGAAAACCTATGTCTCTATTGCGCCAGCCCTGAACACTTCCGCAGGGGCTGCCCGCTTCGTCCTCAGCGTTCAGGAAACACACGCACCTAGGCTACGTGGGAGAGGTGTCCCTAGGTGAGAGCAAGCTTTCTCCTCGTTTGACCATGCCCGTGCTAGTCGGATCCGGATCGTGAGTTGCTTTCAAGTTTCTGCCTCTTGGACTCCGTGTCTGCCAGAAATTTCGTGGATGCTGCCTTGGTGTCTAGATACAACCTCCCCGTGATCCGCCTGGAGAAACCTTTTAATTCACATGGGGAGCCCCTCCTTGAGGGCCTACGTCCCATGCCCTTGTCCCTTCAAGTGGGGGCACTACTAGGGAGAGACTTGTATTTTTTTGGGGTTTCCTCGTCCACCTCGTCTATTCTTCTGGTCTCCGGGCGCAGGGGCAGCCCCTTGCTAACGGGGAAAATGGGTGAAGTCTTGTTTGGGGGGAAAGGGATGTTGGCCCCATTTTTTGGGTGGCTTCCCACTTCTTCCCCGGGGTACCATCTCCCCTTTTGGGCAGGCCACCCACCCTTTACCAAGAATTTGCAGACTTTTCTCCGAAAGCAAGCGAGCCCCTACCTCCTCATCACCCTTATGTTTCCCTTTATTGACCTTTGCCGGTATTCCCCCCCCGGGGCAGGGTCTCCCCTTCTTCCCGGACTGGCTATGAAGACCTACTTTAAAGGAAAAATTTCCCCAGAAGGTTTTTTTGCAATTCCTCCCCCAGCAACCCCCGGAATTCTTTTTCATAAGAAAAAGGGCCGGTTCTCTACGATCATGTATCGTTACCGGGGGCTCAACAAGTTTACCAAAAAAAATTTGGGTTTCCCTGCCCTTGATCACGAGCTCTTCGCCCGGGCTCCGGGGACCCCAAGTTTTTTCAAAATTGGATCTGCAGGACTTAAAACCCTCTTTGGGATTTGTGAGGGAGACAAATGGAAGACAGTTTTTTAAACCCTGATGGTCATTTACCTGGTCCCCCTTTTTTGGCCTCGCAATGCTCGGCGTTTTCCCCGGGATTTTTGTCAAACATATTCCGGACCTGTGTCATCGTTTACCTGGACGATATTCTTTTTTCTTTCCCCCGCCCAAGGTCCCACTTTGTTCCTGTACGACGGGCCCTGGGGGCTTTTAAGGGGGCTAACCACCTCTATGCCAAGCTCGAAAATGTTGTTCCACCAGAAAACCTTCCGTTTCTCAGAAATTTTATTTCGGAAAAAAGGGCCTTCAGAGGATCCTCCAAATTGTCTGCAGTGGCCAAGCCCCGGGGGCCTTCAACCATACAAAGGTTCCGGGGCTTCGCCAATTATTATAGGGTTTCGTGCCAATTTTTCCTCATTGGTGCCCTAAAGGCCTTTAAACCCAAAGAAAGGAAAAGTAATCCAACCCTTGGTGCCACGGCGGAAAAAGCCTTCCTAAATTTTGTCTGTTTTCGCATCGGCCCCTTACTTTCCCGGCCCCCGATACGGAGAAACCTTTTTCTTAAAGTCAACGCCTCATGTTAGGAGCCAAGCTGGCTTACCCAAAAGGGCCCCCCAAAGGAAGCCCCCAGTGTGGCTTTTTTTTTCCAAAATTTTTCCTCTGCAAGAGAAAACTCCATTGGAGCCCGGGGAATTACTTCATAAAATTAGTTTTAGAGGAATGGGCTATCTCCGGGGAGGTGGCATCACCCGGTCAATATTTATACGACACAAGAACCTCCTTTATCTTCAGACGGCCCCGCGACTAAACCTACGCCAACCTGATTTTCCCCTTTTTCTTTTCCCGGTTTGATTTTTCTGATTCATTTTCCCCTTGCGGTGAAAATGCCCCAAGGCTGATGCTCTCTCCCGGGCCCCTTGAATGTAGGAGATGAACTGGCACCTCGGCACATCTTTCCCTCCTAAAAGCTAATCCTGTGCGCCTTAATCTGCACGATCCCTTCGGGAAGAAATTTGTCACCTACCCTTTCGGAAAAATTGTAAATTTGGGGGGACATTGCCCCGAGGGGCTGGACACCCCGGGGTGAAAAAATCTTGCCTTTCATTTTCCGTTTCTATTGGTATCCCAAGGGTGAGAGACGTCTGCGAATTCTGGGGTCGTGCCTTCTTGACCTGTAACAAATCCTTCTCTCACCCGGCAGGTCTGCTGCACCCCTTTATTATTCCGACTGCCCCTTGGGGACCCAGTGGCTATGGACTTATGATTACTGACTCCCCCTTCCTGTAATCCCGTTGTCGGGTGGTCCGATCGCTTTTCAAAAATGTCTCATTTTGACCCTCTGCCTGGTCTAACCCTTTCCCTCTGTCTTGCCAGCCTATTTTTCCAACACATTTTCCGCTGCATGGGCTGCCTGCATATAGTTTCGGCCCGGGGGGTCCCAATTTTTTTCGAGGTTCGGGCGCCCATCGTAACCACTACAAGAAAAATTTGGATTCTCTTCGGCCTCCCATTCGGGTAAGGGGCAAGGGGGAGAGGGCTATTCAGTTCTGGGCACTATCTGGCCATTCGTTTCGGCACATCAAAACGACTGGGCAAACCTGTTACCTTGGGCAAATTTATTTTATTTCATTTATTTTGGGACCCGTTAGGGCGCTGTCATTTAGGGGTCATAAAAAACTTGGCAAAAAATTACAAAGTAACAAAAAGGATAGCAATTGGCACAGGGGGAGAAGGTCTCGTTAACTCAGAATCTGCCAGTCCCGGGACCCCTTTTTCATTGTCTACAACAACTTCCTGGGGGATTTAACAGCATCGGGGATCAGACACGCCCCCTCTGCAACAGGCTTATTCCCACTAAGAAGCAACAGACAAGAAGAAAAACCCCCCAAAATTCTCTCCTGGAGAAAGTTGGTTGTCACGAGATAATTCATCTTAAGACCCCAGGCACAAAGGCCCCCCTTTTCCTGGGACCGTTCGAGGTCTGAAATCATCAATCCTGTGGATAAAACTCCGTTTTCCCCCCACATGGGGGCCCCCGAACCCTTCCATGTCTCCCTCCTAAAAACCACTGTCCTAATCTTTCTCCCGGAAGGTTGCCCCCGACCCTGGGGCGAAGCCATGAACATCTTCACCAAAAAAGAGATTTTGGCCAGAAAAATCAGGGGGGGAAGCAATTTTCCATTGACGGGAAAGGGGGTTGGGGGCCTGAAAAAAGGGTTTTCTGGGAGCCAGAAGCAACATCCGGGACCGCCCCCTTTATCCAAAAATTTTTTCCAGGATAGAAAGAGGGGGGGCCAAAAAAGGGGGGTACTGTCCTATGCCCCTGTGACCCCCCCCCTGGGTCGCGGGGGCACCCGGCCCCCACGGGCAAGTACACTGCGACCCCGCATGTCGGGGCAACTAGGAGCGCGCCCCGGCACGTTGAATTTAAAAGGGGCCCGGGCCCCCGGGTAAATTTCCCTATTTCCGGCCACTCCCTATTTAAGCCCCCCCTTCCCGGGCCCTTTTCCCAATTTTTATGCCATTATACCCTTTTTAAAAAAAGCTTTCCCTTTGCCTTGCCGTTTTTTTTACTGTCCCTTTTTTCCCTCAGTCCCTCGCCACAAACCCCTGCCCCTGCCCTGACCTTACTGCCTTCCTTGACTACGTTTCCCCTTTATTTCTGCACCCCCCAAAACCCCCCGGCTGTCACTGCAAGAAATAAAGTCAGGGGCGACCTGGTAGCCCTGTACAATCCACCCTGCTTTGCGGGGGTTCTCGTGAAAACCGGGTTCTACTTAGATTCCGCCTCCTGGCGTGGCTGAATACCACCTTTGCAGGGGTCCAGTGGACCATACACTTCCGTGACATTTTTTTTTTTTTTATACAGATTTAGCAACTTTTTTTTTAAAAAAAAAAAATTGCAATTCCCTTTTTTAAAATTTTTTTCTGATCATGATTTAGGGCAACGTTATTTTTTTCATTTAAAAAAATCCTATTTTTAAATTTTTCATTAGCATAGTAGTATCGGGGGTTTTGTATTCTGGGGGAAAAGTTGTTTTTTAAATTTAGTGTACCATAAAATTTTTATTCGGAACAAAATAATTCCTTGTGAGCTAGAATGGGTAAAACCAATTGTACCATTGTCTTCTAGTTATGCCAGGTGGATAAATAACACTTAATTTATTTTGCAGGTCAGTATCACTTCAAATATACCAAACTTTATTTTTTTTTTTCCCAGTTTTTCTACTTTAAAAATAAAAAAAATTTTTTTTAAATATAGCTTTCTTTGCATCACAATTCTCTTAATAACGTACCCCGGGCCCTCCATTTTACTTTTTTATTGTATTCTCCCCAAAAAAAATGTAATTGTAAAAAGAACTCCCAATACTTTATAAATTGCAGTATAAGTAAAGCATCTGCCCCCTTTAAAGGGGCAAGCCCCTTGGGGCTAAAAAAAATGTAAGAAAAAAAAGTTAAAAAAGGAATGAAAAATTTTTTAAAAATGCAAAAAAAAAAAAAAAAAAAATATAATATTTAACAAATTGGTATCACTTTTCTCTAAAAAGTTGTCTATTAAAAGGGTTTGCACAATTAAGTTGTTTGGGGGACCCCCAAAAAGGGGGTATTTAATCCTTTTTAAATATTGGGATTAAAAAAAGGGAAGCCTCTCAGAGCTACACTTTCTTTCCTCCCTTAGTTCCCTGACATTTTAATTAGACACAACCGGGAGTTTGACTGGCCGGGTTTGCGCGTTTCATTCTTATCTGATAAGGGAACTAAAGGGAGCTAGAAAGGGGATGGGAGAAATACCTGTCTTTTGTATAGAAAATCCACTGGTTCAATTAATTATTTGTGAAAACATTGTAGATGCCCCTGCACTGTTCTCTGCCAACCCCCCTCCTCCTACCTCCCCCTCCCCCCTCACCCCCCCCCCGGGCTCAGCATGCGGTAATTTTTGTCTCCTGATCACTAACATTAAGGAACGACTTCTTGGCAAAAAACCCCTTTAAATTATGACTTTCCTTATCACAATTTTTGATTACCAAAAAATTAACTACCCAAACCAAAATAGTTTTTTTTTTTTCACCTCCCAAAAAATTTGAAGAAAGAGTGACCAAAAAAATTCAAAAATGAAGACTAAATAACTGCCTTTAGCCCAATAAGCTAACTTCCCAGGTCCATAGACCAAAGTAAAAAAGCTAATGGTCTAGAAACTAGCGAAGCAATCCGAAGCAAACAACCATACCGGACACTTTAATGCATTGTTATACAAGCATTGGTTGTAAAACGCTCCCCCAGTGGGAACCCCCCC
Source organism: Phyllomedusa bahiana (assembly GCA_025379985.1). NCBI lineage: Eukaryota > Metazoa > Chordata > Amphibia > Anura > Hylidae > Phyllomedusa > Phyllomedusa bahiana. The sequence continues at coordinate 8,321 of JAODAL010075174.1, forward strand.
AGGAGGATCCAAGTTTTCCCGTGAAAAAAAAATTTAAAAAATTTTTAATTTTAAAAAAAAAAAAAAAAAAAAAAATTTTAAAACACCCCCCCCCCCCTCTTTTACCATTTTACAAAAAAAAAAATAGTAAAAAGTTACACATATTTGGGACACCAATTCTGAAAAAATTATCTATTAAAATATAAAATAATTTACCTTTCCCGAACACCTTAGAAAAAAAAAATTCCTAAAACCAAAAAAAGTTTTTTTTGTCATCTTTGTTCTCTAAAAATTGGAAAAAAAATTGATCAAAAAATCACATGTTTCCAAACGGTAGCAAAAAAAAGTACTCTTTAACCAACAAAAAAATGCTGCCCATGAAGCCCGTAGGGGTTAAATAAAAAAAATAGTTATTGGTTGCAGAAAAAGATACCGCAACGCAAATTTTAAAAATCAAAAATGTTTAGGATTTTTTTACGGTACCAAAACATAACAAAAACCCTACATTTATGTTGCCAGAATCATATCAAACCCTTAGATTTCAGGAAAATATCATTTATACTGGGGAGGAATGCCTAAAAAAACAACCCCAAACAGGGGCAAGTATGTGGTTTTTTCCCTTTGTCCCTCTTGGAATTTTTTTTTCGGGTTTTCCCCTAATTCTATATTCACGAATAACATCATTAGAAAGACACGGGCCCCCAAAATAAAAGCCCCATATGCTAGGTAAATGGAAAATATAAAGTTATCTCTTGGAAGGCGGGAGAGAAAAACGAATGTTCAACCAAAAAAACGAAGGTCCTTTTAAGGTTTAAGAATGAGCCCTTTTCTCTGTAAAAACCATTGAACCTCTGCAAAGGGATAAAGAGTGCCACTGGTAGCAAGAAAATGTTTCTTAACCCCCTATCAATTTTGTAAAAAAAAAATGCCCGTATTGCTGTTTTTTGTTCATTTACATTTTTTAAAAAACACATTTTTGAGAGAGAACAAATCTAGACAATTGCTTTTTTCCCAATTTTTAACATATTGTACCCCTGATTTCTAAAATCTTTCTGAAATTCCCGTAAAAGGGGTTTTGCCACAAAGTCATTTTATTCCGATTACCCGCTCCAGTTTGTGTGCCCCAAAGGGGGAAGTATTTGATTTTGTTTGAACTGCCTACCAAATGAAAGAGCAGGGGGGACTTCCATGCCTTTTCCTACATGTTTTCGCTCTGTCAAACAAAGTCTATTTATGTAAAGAGCTAAGAGTAGCTACAAAGTAGTTGAGTGATTAGCACTACGCCTTTTTTTCATAGGCCCAGGTTCAAATTGCAGGGAAAAAAATGTGTTTGTTTTTTTTTTCCCCCATAATAATTTAAGTTTTTTTTTTCCTTTTATTTGGTTTCACTTTTGACTAATGAAAAGGGGTCAGAGAACAGGATTTGAATACAGCACCTGGGGTTGAACCGGTTCAGCAGTGATATGGTGATTTACTAGGCAGGGAAGAGACTGACAAAAAATGCTTTTGAGGAAATGTATATCTGAGCATGTTGGCCAGGACGAGGGGGCTTTTTTTTTTTTTTTTCACGGTTTTATCTCCGGGAAAGAGTGTACCTTGGTCACTAAGGAGCACTAAAAAAAAAATGGTACGAATTTTCAATAATGATGAATGGTGAAAATGATTCTTATTTCATTTGCAAGCTTCCCATGTCAATTTTACTTTGTGGCAAAACCCCTTTAATTCACTTTCATCAGTTCACATTTAAATAGAAAATATCTTGAAACAGCAATTCATAGAGAACCCTGAGCGAAGTAATGGGAAAAACCCTTTTCATTTTTTTTTACAAATCTATTTTTTACGTAAAAAAACTAAGAACATGGGTACAAAAATTTTACTTCTGTTTACACAGATTCTAGCCAATTTCTTTTAATCTTTTTTTATATATATTCCGAAATCACATGATTTATTAAAAATTTTTTTTGAAAAAGTATTCTGGGAAACCCAAACTATGAGAAAAAAAAACAAAAACAACCCTATTTCATGGCCCCAAAAAACCCGAAAAAAAAGTAAAATAAATTTCCCCCGAAAGTTCTCCATCTCTGGAATGCCCGGAGCATTTTTGCCCTTTAATTTCTATGGTCAAAACTCTAAAAAAACCCGAGAAAACTGATCAAGTAAAACCTAAATTTAGCACACCAAAAAAAAAGAGAGCTCACGGGTCAAAACAAGTGTCATTGCCCAGATGGTGTCTTATTGACTTTCTGTATAACCATAAAACAATATTTTTTTCTAATTTTTAAATTATTTGTTTAATTTCCTTTAAAAATATTTAATAGCTGAAAAAGCAACTTGCAAGCTACTAAATAGTATTTGGAATGTGAATACCTTTTACCAATTTTAAGACTTCGTGTTCCTCTACATGAATTTTTAAGCATTTACAAATCTTGGGTAATTCTAATCTTAATTTCCAAGACAAAATTTTTTACACTAAGACGGCGATAAAAATAAGTGTGAAAACCTAAAACCAAAATTTTTTAAATCTCCGATTTTTTTTTTTCCCCCTTTTTCTCCGCCGAAATCCCAAAGCGTTTTTTTGAGTTTGGGGAAAAAAATGTTGAGAAAAAAAAAAAAAAGATTTTTAATTTTTTTTTTCCCTAAAACTACCAGGAGATTAAGCTTGAAAATAAAAATTTGCAAATTTAAAAAATCTCGTTTTTGAATCCTTTCAAGTTTGACCTTTTAAAGTTTTAAAAACATTTCTTCTGTATTTTACTGTTTTTGTATTGGAATAAAGTATCAGCCCCTTCTCACAAAGGAAAGTGAATAAAATTTTGGCATGTTTTTTTGATTTTAAAAGATTATGGAACCCCAAAGGGAAAAAAAATGGGAAAACACTATGCCAAGATATAAGGGCGGTTTGTAGATAGAAAATTTAAACCTTAACATTTGGACCCCAAAAAATTAAAAAAGAGAGGTTTCTTTTCCCTTTTTTGGGAAAAAGTATCCCTTCTGCACTTAATGGGACCCAAAAAAAAAAAAAATGATTCACCTCGTTTTATTTCTAAAACTATATTATTTTTTAGTTTTTCCCTGTTTGGTCAGCCCAGTGTAGTGTCAAAAGCCCTTAGGACACCTGGGTTAAAACTAGGAAGTTGGTAATGTCCATTGATAAAAAGATCTGCTATCCCCCTATGAAAAATCCCAGTTGTGTGTTGACATTCATTGAACTATGAAAAAATTTTTATTACAAAAATGAACTTATAGATGTCATTTAAGATTCCACCACAATTTCTCTTTAAAAGGTGCATTTTTTATGAAGGATGTTATTAAATGGTAGGGAGAATCATCATAAAAAAGTTAAAAAAACAAAAAAATTCCTTTTACACATTTTAAGCAAAAACATATATATATATTTCCTTCTTTTCCAGCTGTAGAAGTGTTTGAGATGTGGTTAAGCCAGAAATATTGTGTGTAAATTGCACATTTTGTTTTTTGGGGAGCTGAAGCAGAGAAACGTAAATCAACCCTTTTAAAGGGGGGGTTCCCCTACAAAAATCAGCTTTTTAAAAAAGTAGGGGAAAACAAATGAAGACGTTTTCCAAAATAATTTTTTTTTCATTTTTTTTTTTTTTTTTTTTTAAGGCTACAAGTGATTTTTTCACCTTCCTTGTCCCCTTGTTTTCCAAAATACCGACCTGTGTACTCCTTCTCCCCTGTTTGTTCTATCTGATAGCGGGAGGATGTCCCTCACACAGGTAGGGCCAGCAATGTGAAGGGTTGTGTGTTTTATGTTATTTCCCTAAAGACAAAAATGGTTTCCAGGTGGGGAATTACACTTTAAAAATAAGCTAGTACCAGGAGGTGGGCTTTCTTTGACCCCACATCCGGCAAAAACAATTATCTCTCCCTTCCCCCCTTTTAAAGTGGTTTTCCCCGCTTGGGGCCCAGCAGAAAAATACTAGGTCTAAAACTCACTTTGTTTCCCATGCAACCCAAACAAAGCACCATTTTCATTTCATATAGGCTCGGACAAAAGAAAGGGGGCCCCTGTTGGTTGCTATGAGAACAAAGGAGTTTTGACCCAATATTTTTTATGTGGCCCAACAGTTTGATGGCATTATTCCAAATGTCAGCGGCACACTAACAACTAAGTAAACATCAAAGGCAAAATAGGAATTTTTGAAAAATGCATTACTGCAAAGGATATATGAAAACCTGGGATTCTTAGTTCACATTTTTGGGATCAAAAATGTTTAAGCTCACCCTCCCAATTGTGTTCAAGGAGATCCCAGCACAGATAAGTCCTAACACTAAAACGTTACCTCTCTTGGAGCCTGTTCAGACTACAACACCTTAGGAGTGAAAAGGACTACTATTGAATATCCTGCACTGATTTAAAACCTATGGAGATGAGCGGGGTGCAAAAAGCCAGTGAGGCAGCCACTCCTCATACAGACTAAAAAAACACAGTTTGGCTATGCACATCCAAAAACATTTTTTGAAAAAAAATAAGCATAGGTGCACACTGGCAAGGCAATAATATACATCTATTCCAAATGTCAGCAGCAAACATTTTTGATCAAAACTGTGAACTAAGAACCCAAAGGGTTTTTTCATATATTCCTTGGGCAGTAATGCATTTTTAAAAAAATTCCTATATGCCTTTGATGTTTACTTAGTTGTTAGTGTGCCGCTGACATTTGGAATAGATGTATATTATTGCTAGAGATGGGCGATTTGATTCTAACGAAGTGGAATTCGTTTAGAATTTCAGGAAAACTTCGGTTCTGAACGAAGTCGAAGTTTGGGGGACTTCGGGTGACGAAGTGTGCTTTTGAGTGATAAAATGGCTGCAAGCACAGGGCGTTACAGGGCAAAGCACTCGGGGAGGAAGAAGGGCATAGCCTGCAACATGTGCAGAGATGAAGCCAATCAGAGACCGGCGGGATTCTGTGACGTCACCGCACATATAAGTCCGGGTGCGACGCTGGAGCTCACACTCCTCCCACTGTACTGATCGGGGAAAGGGTGCTGCGCGGCTGATTGTTACTGAAGAACTGATTTTTATACAGCGATTTTTGTGGGGTGTCTCAGCTTGTCTCAGAGACTGTTCTCTTAACATTCTATTTCTAATTTTTTGGGGTATTGGATCTGAAGTCCAGTGTGCGTCCACTGCAGCTGCATATACATTTTAATGCTATCTGCTCAACACACATTGAATATCCAAGGGGGATCTTAAGCCAAATTCCTGTTGTATTCATTTAAAGAAACCCGCGTTTTATAATACAAATAAAACCCCTTCATTTTTGGCTGCTCAATTCTTTTGCGCAATTACATCCAGGGGTAATTAAGCGTTGTTCTGCTGTTGTGGTGACTCCAAGAAACCGTCTTTTCCACCGCCAAAATTTCAATTTTCCTGGACTTTAATTCCCAAGCGAAGGTTAATTTCAATTTTTTCTATTGTTGTGTAGCGTAGAAAACATGCAATTGTAACACGCTACAAAGCTAGTAGCTTGTGGCTGCTCAATTCTTTTGCGCAATTTACATCCAGGGGTTAATTAAGCGTTGTTTTTCTGCTCTGGTGACTCCAGAAAACGTAATTTTAAACGCCAAAAGTTACAATTTTCCGGTACCATAAATCACAAGCAAAGGTTAATTACAATTTTTTCTCGTTTGTAGCGTAGAAAACACGCAATTGTAACACGCTACAAAGCTAGTTAGTTTCTGTTGCTCATTATTTTTGCGCAATTTTTCATCCGAGGTTTAAATTTAAACGTTTCTGCAGTTGTACCCTTTAAAAGAAACTTTTTTTTCACCGC
>JAODAL010075175.1:0-14100 GCA_025379985.1 Phyllomedusa bahiana
CATATATACAACCCTTTCCCCAAAGGTTACAACGGGTAGGGACTGTGGGGTTTGTTTTAAGTTAAATTTTGTATAAAATTTGGAAATTTTAATTTTAAAGTAACTCCAGCAAAAAAAGGTTTCTTTTTTATTTTTGGATAGTGCGGGAAGGGTTTTTACATTTTTTTGCTGTCGTCCCTGTTAAGAAAATTTTACTCCATTTTGCCTCATGTGCTGCTGGGGCATCTGGCACTTGTTTTTTCCACGCACTATCTGTTGTGTAATGGAACTACAAGTGCCAGCACCCCCAAAAGTCTCCATTTGTAACTAAGGGACAGATGTAAGTCAGAACAGTATAGGCCGGGGACTGCCTGTACTCGTACACATATACTGTATACTCATATGTTCATACATATAGCTATTCTACATATAGGCATTCATACACATATATACTCATACACATATGCTCATACACAGATATTCTACACAAAAGTATTCATAGACAAACTGTATATAGTCATACCCATACGCTCATACATATAGATATTCTACACATAGGCATTCATACACATACGCCTTGTGTAACTTTTCATTCAATATACAAAATACAGGTACTACTTGTACTGGCTTTTTATATGTATTATAAAATCCCATACAATAACTTACCTTATACAAACATACCATACTTTAGACACCCTTAAACACATTAGCTCATACACAGATACGCTATACAAGTTCATACATGTATACTCGTGCACATACAGAGACACTTACACATGTATATTGTATATACCGGGGATCATTGTGAATCATAGCAACAGGAACAAATGCAATTTTCAAAACTAATTTTTGAATTTTTTTTCCAGGTTCAAATCCCATATCTTCGAGATGCAGCCGAGCCGGGTGGAGGGTGGGGATCCTACTGTCGCAGCTTTGGTCCGGTTTATCTCTGCTGATATGACATCTCTGTGACACAATGCACCATCTGCCGATCAGATTACAAAAAAAACTTTTGCAGCTATGACTCTGGGGCTTATCTCAGGCAAACGGAGGCAGCTGTAGAAAATACAAGTCCCGCATACTCATTTATAGGTCATTTCAATTGTACAGACGTATAAACACGCAAGTATTTTTTTGATAAATATTAATAATGGTAATGGTTCCATGAGGCAAATGCCCCCATGGGGAAGAACATTTGTTGAAGGGTATGAAACATTTTGCAAGCAACTATTTTATTGCTGCGCTTCATTTGCCTTCTCTCCTTTGTATCTTAGAGGAAAGGGGCAGAGTATTCTGTAACCGTCAAGACACAGGTCAGCAAAGATGCTGCAGACACAAAGTAATAATAATAATAATAATAATAATAAAATACTATTACTAGTAGAAATAATAAATTAATAATAAAACAAATATTAACAATAATTATTACTATTATTCATAATAGAGTAATAATAAATTACTACTAATACTAATGCTACTACTACTAATAATACTATAATACAAACAATAATAAAAAGTAATAAAAATAAATAATACAAATAATAAAAATAATACTAATATCAAAGATAAATATTAATACAAATAGTTAATAATAAAATCATTAACAAATCATAGTAATAATAGTCATAATAATACTATAATAATAATAATAATAATAAAAATAATAATAATAGTAAAAAATAAATAACAATAACACAATTAAAATAAAAATGCTAATATAAAAATAAATAATAGTTATAATAGCCATATTATTAATGTTATTAATATTATAAATATTATTTGTATTACTTTTATTTTATTATTATCATTTTTATTATTAATATTTTATTACAAAAATAATAGTAGTAAAGAATAAAAGATAAAAATATCAGTAAATAATAATACAAATATTAGTAATTATATTAATAATAATAATAATAATAATAATAATACAAGCAATAATTATTAAAATAATAAAATAATATTAATAGCAAAATAAATACCAATAATAATAATAATAAGAATAAGAATAAGAATAGCTAATTATAACAAGAATAATAATCATAATAGCATTCATACCCTTTTGTTTCTCCAATATCTTGCAATTGTGCAGTTTACTTCAGAGAAACGCTGCAAGAAAAGTGTTGCATGGAAAACTTTGTACACCCCTTGTCCCCTTTCAACAAAAAAAAGGTGTCCAAACTTTTGCATATGCCAAATCATTGTATTGCTGCTGTTATTAACTGAGCCCAATAACATTGAATTTTGCAGGGATATGTTATTTTTAGGTTTGCCCCCTGCAGAGGTTGTGCTAACTTTCAGCTCCATGGAAAGGGTTGGCTGAGACTTTTAGTTCCCCAGACAGTCCTTACCTTTATAACAGGAGGTAACAACTCATATCGGTGATTACAACTTCTACAGAGGCTGAAAATGTGGCATGCCTACTAAAGATAAGAGGTACATGACTGCTGTGGGGCCCCTGAATTCCTGCACTGAACTACTTCTATCACAGACACTACCTGCACTCACCACATATTGATTTATAGGGCTCCCATAATACCTGTAATAATCCATATGCAGTGAGCTCCCCCTAGTGGTGTTTGCAAGCAGTTAGTTTTATATCTTTTATCAAGTTAGCTAAACAGAAACTCCCACAGGAATATTATGAGATGCATCAGTGCAACAATTTTGACACAAAATGAGATGAGGGACAGTGTTAAAATCATAGTAGCACACTTATTGGTGCAATGTAGGACTGTGGTGCCTGGGGCCCAACAGTGGAGTTGATTCTTGGAGCCACCAATGGAGTTGATTCTTGGGGCCCAAAAGTGAAGTTGTTTCTTGGGGCCCACCAGTGGAGTTGATTCTTGGGGCCCAAAAGTGGAGTTGATTCTTGAGGCCACCAGTGGAGTTGATTCTTGGGGCCAACAGTGTAGGTCCTTCGTGGGGCCCACCTGTGGAGTTGATTCTCGGGGCCTACCAGTGGAGGTGATTCTTGGAGTCACCAGTGGAGTTGATTCTTAGAGTCACCAGTGGAGGTGATTCTTGGGGCCCACCAGTGGAGATGATTCTTGGGGCCCACCAGTGGAGTTGATTCTTGGGATCACCAGTGGAGTTGATTCTTGGGACCACCAGTGGAGTTGATTCTTGCGGCCACCGGTAGAGTTGATTCTTGGGGCCCACCAGTAGAGTTGATTCTTGGGGCCCACCAGTTGAGTTGTTTCTTGGGGCCCACCAGTAGAGTTGATTCTTGGGATTCACCAGTGGAGTTGATTCTTGGGGCTCACCAGTAGAGTTGATTCTTGGGGCTCACCAGTAGAGTTGATTCTTGGGGCCCACCAGTGGAGTTGATTCTTGGGGCTCACCAGTGGAGTTGATTCTTGGGGCCAACAGTGGAGTTGGTTTTTGGGGTCACCAGTGGAGTTGGTTCTTGGGGCCACCAGTGGAGTTCATTCTTGCGGCCACCAGTAGAGTTGATTCTTGGCGCCCGCCAGTAGAGTTGATTCTTGGGGCCCACCAGTGGAGTTGATTCTTGGCGCCCCCCCAGTAAGTTGATTCTTGGGCCCAACATGTGGATTTTGTTTTCTTGGGGCCACCAGTAGATTGATTCTTGGGGCCCACCATAGAGTTGATTCTTGGCGCCCACCATTAGAGTTGATTCTTGGGGCTCACCAGTAGAGTTGATTCTTGGGCCCACCAGTGGAGTTGATTCTTGGGGCTCACCATTGAAGTTGATTCTTGGGGCCACCAGTGGAGTTGGTTTTTGGGGGTCACCAGTGGAGGTTGGTTTTTGGGGGCCACCAGTGGAGTTAATTCTTGCGGCCACCAGTAGAGTTGATTCTTGGCGCCCGCCAGTAGAGTTGATTCTTGGCGCCCGCCAGTAGAGTTGATTCTTGGGGCCCACCAGTGGAGTTGATTCTTGGGGCCGAACAGTGGAGTTGATTCTTGGGGCCAAACAGTGGAGTTGACTCTTGGGGCCCACCAGTAGAGTTGATTCTTGGCGCCCACCAGTAGAGTTGATTCTTGGGCCCCCCGAGGAGATGATTCTTGGGGCCATCAGTAGAGTTGGTTCTTGGTGCCCACCAGTAGAGTTGATTCTTGGCGCCCACCAGTAGAGTTGATTCTTGGGGCCACCAGTAGAGATGGTTCTTGGGGCCCACCAGTCCCCTCTGGGTCAGTCCACGCTTGCCTTGGTGACACTGTTCTTGTGTGACTCTGTTCTTGTGTCAGTCTTTTCATGCTTGCCTTCAACTCATGAGTGAGGGCACAATGTTAAAGGGGAATTCCTAACATTATCATCACCACCATTGCTAGGATCTGGAATCAAAGTCTCATAATGTAGGAAAGACACAGCTCACCTGCAATCAGCTGTGGAAAGCCCAGAAGGATTTTTTTTTTTAAAATTTTTTTTTACTTAAAAAATTTTTAGTTGTTTTTTTAAAAAAAACTTAAAAACAATTCTACTTTCAAGGGATTCCCCCTACAGGGGGCCGTTTTCATTTTGTTTAGGGGTTCCCAAAATTCTTTTTTCTATTCGTTCATGGGGTGTTCCCCTCAGGGGTTTTTTTGTTTTTTTGATTTAGCCATACAGGGGAGCATGTGTTCTCCATTTTTTCTATGGAGGTTTTTGGGGGGTTTTTTTTTTTTTTTTTTTAAATTTTTTGGGGGGTTTTTTTTGTTGGGGTGTGTTTTTTTTTTTTTTTTTTTTTTTTTGTTTTTTTCCCCCCCCCCCCCCCCCCCCCCGGGTTCCCAGTAGCAGGGGAGCGGTGTTTCTCATTATCTGTTATATGGGGTTCCATCGGAGCTTGTTTATTTTCTATGGTGATTCCAGTACAGGGAGGCTTTTCTCCATTCTGTTTTTGGAGTTCCCGTACAGGTGGAGGGTGTGTTCTCCATTTTTTGTTTCTTGGAGTTCCAGTACAGGGGAGGCTTTTCTTTCCATTCTGTTCTATTTTTGGAGTTCCCTGGGGTTTTTAAAAAGGGAGAGGCTGTGTTCTCTTCTTTCTATGGAGTTCCCAGTACAGGGATGCTGTGTTCTGGATTTGTTTCATTTTTGGGTTCCCGTCAGGGTCGCTTTGTTCTATTCTGTTTTATTGGGGGTTTTCCCCTTTTTTTATGGGGGGCACTGTGTTTTTCCATTTCTTATGGGATTTCCCAGTACAGCGGAGCGCTGTGTTCCATTCTGTTCTATGGGAGTTCCCAGTACAGGGAGCGCTGTGTTCTCCATTCTGTTCTATGGGAGTTCACAGTACAGGGGAGCTGTGTTCTCCATTTGTTCTATTGGAGTTTCCCAGTACAGGGGAGGCTGTGTTCTCCATTCTGTTCTATGGGAGTTCCCAGTACAGGGGAGGCTGTGTTCTCCAATTGTAATTCTAAAGGGAGTTTCCCAGTACAGGGGAGGCTGTGAATTCTCCATTCTTCTATGGAGTTCCCAGTACAGGGGAGCGTGTGTTCTCCATTCGTTCTATGGGAGTTCCCAGTACAGGGGAGCCTGTGTTCTCCATTCTGTTTTATGGGAGTTCCCATTACAGGGGGCCTGTGTTCTCCATTTTCCTCTATGGGAGTTCCAGTACAGGGGAGGGGCATCTGTTCAGGGGTTTCCCCTACAAGTGGGTCTTTATTCTTTTAGGAGCCAAAGGGGTGCCCGCTCATTCGTTTAAAGGGGCCCCGATCCATCGGGAGCTTGTAATCTCCATTCTGTTCTATGGGAGTTCCCAGTACAGGGGAGCCTGTGTTCTCCATTCTGTTTGATGGGGGTTCCCATACAGGGGAGCGCGGTGTACTCCATTCTCCTCTATGGGGGTTCCCAGTACAGGGGAGCCTTCAGTGTCGCTTCCAATTCTGGACTTTGGGAGTTTCCTCATTTTGCAAGGGAAGACCTTTGTGTTGTCTCATTCTGTTCTTACCTAGGGAGGTTTCTCCTTGATATTTAACAGGGAGCGTTTTGTTCTCCTTCTTCTATGGAGTTCCCAGTACAGGGGAGGCTGTTGTTCTCCATTCTGTTCTATGGGAGTTCCCAGTACAGGGAGCCTGTGTTCTCCATTCTGTTTATGGGGGTTCCCAGTACAGGGGAGGGCTGTGTTCTCCTTCTTTCTATGGGAGTTCCCAGTACAGGGGAAGGCTGTGTTCTCCATTCTGTTCTATGGGAGTTCCCAGTACAGGGGAGCGCTGTGTTCTCCATTCTGTTTATGGGAGTTCCCAGTACAGGGGGGCACTGTGTTCTCCATTTCCTCTATGGGAGTTCCCAGTACAGGGAGCGCTGTGTTTCCTTTGTTTAATTTCCCCTTCCTTTTTCTATTTGGGAGTTCCCAGTACCGGGGTGTGTTCTCCATTTCTTTTATGGGAGTTCCCAGTACAGGGGAGGCTGTGTTCTCCATTCTGTTCTATTGTAGGCCCCCGAGGGTCCCAGTACAGGGGGGGGAGCGGAGTCTGGGTGTGTTCTCCATTCTGTTTTTATGGGAGTTCCCAGTACAGGGGAGCGCTGGTGTTCTCCATTTCTGTTCTATGGGAGTTCCCAGTACAGGGGAGCGCTGTGTTCTCGATTCTCTTCTATGGGAGTTCACAGTACAGGGGAGCGCTGTGTTCTCCATTCTCCCCTATGGGAGTTCCCGTTTCAGGGGAGCGCTGTGTTCTCCATTCTGTTATATGGGAGTTCCCAGTACGGGAGCGCTTTGTTCTCCATTCTGTTATATGGGAGTTCCCAGTACAGGGGAGGACTGTGTTCTCCATTCTCCTCTATGGGAGTTCCCAGTACAGGGGAGCGCTGTGTTCTCCATTCTGTTCTATGGGAGTTCTCAGTACAGGAGAGCGCTGTGTTCTCTATTCTCCTCTATGGGAGTTCTCAGTACAGGGGAGCACTGTGTTCTCCATTCGGTTCTATGAGAGTTCCCGGTACAGGGGAGCGCTGTGTTCTCTCCATTCTGTTTTATGGGAGTTCCCATTACAGGGGAGCGCTGTGTTCTCTATTCTCCTCTATGGGAGTTCCCAGTACAGGGGAGCACTGTGCAAGTGTCGACCATATCTATATTGTGAGCTGAGACTTTTAGAGGCCCAAAGGTGGTACCTGCACCTTTCAGCCATTAATGGCATATCTTATCTCTATACCATCAAAGTCCATGGTGGGAGCACCCCTTTAAGCAGTGTCCTTGCCTCTGCTGCTTCTTCTGCCCCAGTCTTCACTGTCTTTCTAGCATTGTATTCAGTCTCAGGATGACGGGCCAGAGTCAGCTGTATGTTGATATGAATAGTGTAATCTATAGGAGAGATTATAGCTCATTAGCGCTGCACTGGGGGCTGCTTACACCTTTAAGGTGCCAGCTACGTTCGCTTTTCCATTTATCGCACTGATGTGAAAGCGACAGATGAAAGATGAGGAAATTATTTAAATTTTCGCACGGAATGAGCACCAATAACGCAGGAAACCCCAAAGGATCCCAGAAGGGATTCTACTCGCAGCAAACAACCTGACCCATCTTCAGCTGCACAAACATCGTCCGGAACATTCTCCGGGGCTGCTATTTCCTGCGGCCACTGATATAAAAACTGTCAACACCCAACAATGTCCTGAGAGCGGCAAATATTGACCATTTCTCACAAACATTCAACCAGTCACACTGTATCATCAGCCTCCTTATGTAATACAACTAAACAAGGGGGGCACTTACTTTCCTAAGGGGCCTGGAAAAGCACATGTCACTCCCACCTGATTATTCCCAGCCATTCAGCAGATCCTACCGGAGTCTCATGACTTTAGCAGTGGCTCTTAAGAGTCCGGTGGGTGGGGCTTACAGCATAAAGTCTCTTTAAGGATTCATTTAGCAGGTAACACATCACACCCTTGATAAGTTTTGCTTCTTGATAAAACATTGTGACAGATTTTAACCCCCCCCCCCCCCCCCCTCCAGCTTTATTTTTAAAGATTGCCCCTTGAAATGAAACTCAGAGGGGGCAAGATGAATTAGTATTTTTTTTGTGACTCTCAAGAGTCTGGCACTAACTTTTATGGGCCCGGAAAATCCCCTTTTCACTCCCCTGATCTTTTCAGCCATTTTGCAGATCCCTGAGGTATCACATGACTTCAGTAGTTACTCCTAAGAGTCCAATGGGTGGGGCTGACATGAAGAAGAGAAAATAAAAATGGTCTAGATTATATCCCCTACTATGGGGGACATGTCAGAAAAGTGACGTTTCCACGCCAGTTTTAGACGCATTAAATCAATGTCAAGAGCGCCAGAGAGTCCGATCCTTTCAAAAACCTGGCATCAGGTATACCTTGCATAGAAAACTTAATGCGCCTAAAAAGGTGAATCGCGTCGCATAGCGTATCATTGGTAGTATATGTAATGCGCCTATCGAGGTGCATTGCCCGACGGAGGCGCAATACATATACTACCAATGATATGCTATGTGCCGCGAGTTGCGCAATGCGGCTTTTTTGATGCGATGGGGACGCAGAGTGCACCATATTTAGGTGCATTACAAAGTGTTGTGCCCGCCATATAATGCGCCTAGTTTTGGTGTACGACAGTTTATTTACAACAAGAATATGGCGTCAAAAGTGGTTTTGGTGCAAAATAGACAAAAAAAACTGGCGTTGGCATGTTGGGACGTGTGGCCCTATGTGTTTTAGCCACTATGTTGGCCAAATATAGACAGTTTTGAGAAATGGCCAGAAAGGGGGCGTGGCTAGAGTAGCAAATTGCATGAATTTAACTTTGATAGGAAATTGTTATTCAAACCAGAGGAAGATTCTGATACCAACGGCATAATTTTTATAGATTTCTACAAATGAAAAAGGGGGCAGGGTTTATTCAATCAGTCTGTATTGGTTCCTATGAGTCCAGTGGGTGGAGCTTGCTTACACCATCAAGTCCATTTAAGGACCCATTTAGCAGGTACCATGTTACCCCATCAATAAATTCAAATCTGATACTCCAGTGTGATCCGGACTAGTGGCAGATTCTTATACCTCCAGCTTAATTTTTAAAATGTTAAAATGCAACTCAAATAGGGGCGGAGATTATTCACATTTGCCGAAAAAAAAAAATTTGATAAATCTCAGCGGTTTTGGGAAGTTCCTCGTGAGGCAGATGAAATGACGAAGAAATTAAGACTGGTGTACGTTGAGTGATAAATCCCCCCCTTGGTGTTTTTACCACTTTTTTTTAGACAGTCCTGATAGGTGTCCAAAAAACAGGTGTGGCCAGAGTAAACATAAAAGGTGCCAAATTTTTATTTGATTAAAGAGAACCTATCACATAGGTTATGCCCCCTTGCTGAGGGCAGCACAAGCCAGTGTCAGACCTGCTGTTCCCAGCGCTGTGTCCCTTATTCTGTAAGATGTTGCAGTTTTCGTGTATTTAATGCTCAAATCTGCAGTTTTCAACCAGAAGAGTCATTTAAAGAGCCAGTTTTTTTCAAACCCCACCCATCTGGGGCTAGCCCCGCCCACCTCAACTGATAAACCTATTACTTTGAATAGGTAGAAACGTGAATAACAGTCAGTGGGCGGGGCTAGCCTTTGGTGGGGCGGGGGCAAATCCTGCTAATGAATAAGAATTGAGGAGTAAATGCGCTAAAACTCCAGCTATCTTACATATAAGGGACACAGCACCGGAAACAGCAGGCTGACCAATGGCTTGTCTGCACGATCAGCAAGGGGGGGGCATAAACTATGTGACAGGTTCCCTTTAATATTGAGGTGAAATAAACCAATGAGGACGTGGAGAAAATAATTTGACGCAGCTTCTGCCCATCTGACAACATTTAGAAAATAAGACGAAATCACCCCTTAAGGGCAGAACCTAAATGAGCCCTGATCTGGACATTATTCCATGTTACCGTGACAACAGCGTCAGCATTCTAAGAATGTTTAGAATTCTCTGGCAACTTTGTAGCGAGTCCCCAACGCCAGGAGCTCCCGCTGTGGCCAACAGGTCAGCGCCCGGGTGTCACTTTAGCACCTCTCATCATCAACTTCCCATTAACACCTCAGTGTCCTCCACCCGCCGCTACGACATAAGCCTTAGTAAGCCCTTCACCTCAAGCTGATGACGGTAAATTGAAGCCACATGGAGCTCGGCCGGCCAAGAAGTAAGACCTCAATTCCAAGGGGAGTAGGGAAAATCCAAGATGACAGAGGAAAATCTGACAGCGCGGCCAACGCTTTATGGTTTGTAGCGAGAAGAAAGGATGTTGGAAGTTTAACGCCCTATAAAAGTCTCCTGGAAAGATATAACAGCATATTACAGTCTATGAATCATAGCGCACCACGTGCAGGACATTCAATGGGGACTGGGAGCAACGACTCCGACTAGAAAATACTCATTAGAGCCAAAGTATTATAGTAGTTATATTCTTGTTCATAGGGGGCAGTATTATAGGTGTTATATTCTTGTACATAGGGAGATGTATTATAGTAGTTATATTTTATCCATAGGGCAGTATTTAGTAGTTATATTCTTATCATAGGGGCAGTAAAAAAATATTTATGTAGTTATATTTCTTCGTGTAACATCGGGAGGCAGTATTATAGTAGTTATATTCTTAATCCATAGGGCAGTATTATAGTAGTTATATTCTTGTCATAGGGGGGCAGTATTTGTAGTAGTTAAATTTTTGTACATAGGGGCAGTAAGTATTATAGTAGTTATATATTCTTGTACATAGGGAGTAGTATTATAGTAGCTTATTCTTGTACATAGGACAGTATCGTATAGTAGCTATATTCTTGTCATAGGACAGTATTATAGTAGTTATATTTGGTACCATAGGGTACCATATTGTAGTATATATAGTATGCGGTTTATCTTCTTGTTATCATGGGGCAAGTATTATAGTAGTATTATTCTTGTACATCCCGGGGGTAGATATTATTAGTAGTTATATTCTTGTCCATAGAGGAGGAGTATTATAGTAAGTTATATTATTTATCCATAGGGGCAGTATTATTGTAGTTCTTTACTTTGTACATAGGGGGTTGTATTTTAGTAGTTATATTCTTGTACATATAGGCAGTATTTATTAGTAGTTATTTCTTGTTCATAGGAGCAGTATTTATAGTAGTATATTCTTTTACATTGGGGGCAGTATTATAGTAGTTTATATTCTTGTAATAGGAGGAGAGTATTTTAGTATTTTATATTCTTGTACATAGGGACAGTATTATAGTAGTTAATATTCTTGTTCATGGGGGGGGACGTATATATAGTAGTTATATTGACTGTACATAGGGAGCATTATTAATAGTAGTTACTATTCTTGTACATAGGAGCAGTATTTAGTAGATATATTATTGGACATAGGAGCAAGTATTATAGTAGTTTCATTCTTGTACATAGAGGGCAGTATTTTAATTAGTTTTATTCTTGAAATAGGGAGCAGTAATTATTTAGTAGTTATATTCTTGTTCATAGGGTAGCAGTATTATAGTAAGTTTTATTTCTTGTATAGGGGCAGTATTATAGTTTAAGTTATATTCTTTTAAATAGGTAGGGCAGTATTTTAGCAGTTATTATTCCTTGTACATAGGGGCTCGTTGTATCTGTAGTTTATTCTTGTAACTTTGCGGACCGCCACAGTATTATATTAGTTATAGTCTTGTACATTAGGGGCCAGTTTTATTATTAGTAGTTATATTTTGTACATTAGGGGCAGTATTTATAGTAGCTATATTATTGTTACATAGGGACCATGTATTATTAGTAGCTATATTCTTGTAATAGGGGACGAGTATTATTGTGAGTTATATTCTTGTACATTAGGGACGGTTAGATTATAGTAGTTATATTCTTGTACATAGAGGGCAGTATTATATGTTTTTCTTGACAAGGGGGCAGTATTATAGTGTTATATTTTTTTACTAGGAAAACAGTATTATATAGTTATATTTTGTACATAGGGGCGTATTATAGTATTATATTTTGGCATAGGAGGGCGTATTTTTTTAGTAGTTTTATTCTGACAAAAGGAAAGAATGGAGTTTATATTCTTGTAAAAATTTAACAATATTAAAAAGTTATATTTTTTTTTGTACAAATTAGGGGATATTATAGTAGTTATTACTTGTTAAAAAGGGGTGTATTAAGTTTAATTTTTAATTGAAAGGAAAAATAGTGTTTTATGTCTTGTAAAGGGGAGTATTATGTATTATTAAATTTTTAAAAAATAGGGGCGTATTATAGTAAATTTTTTCTTTAAAAAAAGTAGAACAAAAAGACCTTTTCAAAAATTATTTCGGGGAGAGCGGGAGAAAAATAGGCTCAAGGCCGAGAATTAGAAAGGAAAAGAAAATAGGCCAGTCGCCCCAAAATTCTTTTTTTGTCCCCAAAGAAACTAAAATAAAATAAACAAAGCTTTTTTGATTTTTTTCCTGCCTTCCCATTGGTAGTTCCAAAGTGTCCAAAAAGTCTCCTTATTATAATTTAAAACTTTTTCAAATGATAACATATTTTTTTAAAAAAAAAACATATGCCCAAAAAAATTTTTAAAAAAAAAAAAAAAAAAACAAACAAAAAAATTTTTGGTTTAAAAAAAATTTTTGTAAAATTAAACAAAAAAATGCAAATTATAATATGGGTCCCAAAAAATAGACAACAAATATTGAATAAAAGAGAATAAAAATTTAAAAATTAAATGGTTTTTAAAATTTTTTTACAATTTTTAAAACCAAACGGGGGCGCTTGGGATCCTTAGTAAATAAGGTTTTAAGTAAAAAACAGAGAACAATTTTAACAAAATTTTAAAATTAAATTGTACCCGAAAAGGTTTAACCTTTGACCTATTGGCAATTTAAAATTTACAGAAGGGATAAAAAAAATTTTCTGAAAAAGAAAATTTTGGATTTAAAGTTTAAAAAACCCTTGGAACCCCCCCGGCCCCAACGAGATGACAGATTTTATAAATTTGAAAATTCTGTTGTTTACCCCCGCTTGAATTTTAAACTTCAAATTCCCTTAGTCTAACCCAACCCCCGTACTTTTTGAGGGTCTATGGTTAAAAAATTTGCCAAAGCTATACCCTAGCACCCTAAGACGTTTTAGGTATTTTTAAAAAGGGTCTTAACATTTTAAATTGTATAAAAATTTTGCACGTTGTTTATTAAAATATATTTATAATGATCCACAGGCCCCCCGATGGATTTTATATTGGGGAAAAATTTTACCAATTTATTACATTTTATTCTCTTTTATATCATGTATTGATTGTCATTTTATTAAATTAATTAAATTTGCATGTTTTTTTGTAATTTAACTTATATTTTTTTTTCACCTTTTTTTTTTTTTTTTTTTGTTTTTGGGTTGAATATGTTTTTTTTCATTTTTTTTTTTTTTGGGTTTTTTTTTTTTTTTTTTTTATATTTCTGTGGATATGTGGCATTTAACTTTATTAAAGGAGCATGTGGGAAATTTGTAACATTCAATTGGAAGCGAGGGGATACCACGAAACCGTCTTGTTTTATTTATTTTTTGTTTTTGGGACAATAAAAGACACTTTTAAAGTGGCGAGCGCCTGTGCCCGGGCCTTTTTTAATGTCTGCAGCGCTGTCCAAAAGCCTAGTTTCCTCTCTTTTCCAATAAGTTTGAAAAAAAAGGGGTTATTTGTTCTAATTTTACCCCGGGGACCCCCCAAAGAATTTTTGCTGGGGTTTTCCCCTTTTTGGCTGGGTTTACGGCGGCCGACATGAAAACCCCCGGGGCGTTATTAATTATCTGGATTTATGAGTTGTGCCATTTTTTACAACTTCAAAGGTGAGCGGCTTAAAATTATGTATTATTCGTTTTTTAAAAGGTTTCCCGCCGAGGTGCGCTTTTTCCGCTTTTATGTTTTTTTTTTGCAGTTTGTGTTATATTCTTGTACATAGGGGGCAGTATTATGTTTATATTCTTTTAAAAGGGGCAGTATTATATAGTTATATTCTTGATAAGGGGCAGTATTTTATGTAGTATATTCTTGTACATAGGGCAGTATTATATAGTTTTTTTGTACATGGGGGAAATATTATAGTAGTTTAATTTTGTAATAGGGCGATTATAGTATTATATTCTTGTACATAGGGCAGTATTTAGAGTTATATTCTTTTAAAGGGCCCTTTTTAGTATTATATTTTGCATAGGGGAATTATGTAGTTATTTTTTAAAAACG
>JAODAL010075176.1:0-14099 GCA_025379985.1 Phyllomedusa bahiana
AAAATGTCCAAAAAAGCTTAAGATAAAACTTTTAGCTTTAATTTTAAAAACCAGATAAAAAAAAGGCCCTTTATAAAGCACACGGTAATCATCAAAAAATTTGGAAAGGGACAAAATGCTCAAAATATGATGTAAACATAAAACAGACCCAACAAACCCAAACTTTACCTGAATTTAAAAATTTCCAAATGGAAAAAAGCCTGGGGAAAACCCGGGGGCTCCCCCAAAAATTTCAGCGCCCTTTCGGGAGGCCCCCCCCCCCTTTCTCAAACAATTTCGTAGAAAAGATCCCAAACCTACGTTTTTTTAGGGCCTTTAATTTAAACCCAAAACATGATAAAACATATAAAAACCCAAATATCCTAAAAATTCTCGTAAAATAACTTTGTTGATTCCCCTTTTTTACTAAAGAGTTTAACCGGTATCCACTCAACTTTCCTTTTTTAACCCTTTTTTTTTGTAACTGTTTTAGGGGTTTTTTTTCATAAAACTTTTTTGTAGTAAAACCCCCAAACCCTTATTCTGTACAAAAAATGTTTTTTTTCCCCTGCAAAATCCCTGCCCAAATGATGATTCCCCAAACAAAATTTTACCTTTCCCAAAAAATTTTCCTCGTTCTTTTTCTTCCCCGAACTTGGGGCCTTATCAATTATTTATGCTCCTTTTCTAACTTTTTAAATGCCTTTTTGCTGGGCCTGCCCCCCATATATCTTCCCGCAAGGACATTTTTAGCTTTTAAACGACTGCTTCGCTAATTAAAATGAAAAAAAAACCCTTTATATACACGGGAAAGCCCCTTTTAAAAGGGGCGCAAAGGGGTTAGAGAGACTTGGTTCAAAATTTTTAAATTATCTAACCGACCCGATTGCATTTTTTAAAAGGGAACTGGGTTTGATTATTCCCCTAAAAAACCCTTTTTTCCCATTTGGGGTTTAAGAATTCTTTCCCCCAATTTCAAGAACTTGTATGGGTTTCGGGCCCCCGTACCCCCAGTTATGCCCAATGTTTTTTAAAGCAATATTTTTTAACGAATTTGTTTTTTTTTCTTTAATCCCTGTTTAGACATGCAGGGATTTGGGGGTCAGGAATTCCCACGACGTCTTCCTGCTCTGGGGCCGGTACTGGGTTTAGAAATTGGGGGATTTCCTTTGCTTAACAATTTAAGCACATCCAAAAAATACAATTTTTAGTTAAAAAGGATCAAAAGGAGATACTATCTAGATGTCTTGTCCAAAAAGCATGGTGGGGTTTTAACCCCAAAATTTTTTAAAATAAAAACTATTGATACTAATAAATTTTTATAAATTTCAGGAGCCAACATCCTCCACAGGGGGTTTTTAAAGGGAAAATTAAAAAAACCCAATTTTTCCGTGCACGACCGCAAATTTTTTCCCCGGGGAAGGTGAATACTTGTCTAATATGGAAAAAATAATAAAGAAGTTTGAGGACAGAGGGTATTTGAGGGGAAAATCCCCTTTAGAAAAGGGGGGATGGAATTAAAAATCACCCTCCAAAAATATATTTGAAAACCCAAACCCTCTAGGAAAAAGGATAGAGGGTATTTTTTTGTTTTATGTCCACGTAAAGAATTTCCCCTCCCGGTAAAACAAGCAAGCATTCAAAAAACCCGGAAAAAAAATTGGCCCAACCGGGGGCCCCCATTTTGATCAATTTTTTTAGAAATCCCCTAGGGAAAAATGTACCCGGGGAAAGGGAAAAAAGGGGAGGGCAGCAATTTGGTTTTCCCGCCCGATATTTAAAAAGAAAAAAACCGCGGCGCTGTAAAAGACCCGGATCGGGTCCACCGTTTTAGGAACCTTTTTCCTTTTTTCTTTTCCCCCACTGATTTTCCCAAATTATAAAAAAGGGGCATATAGATCACCCCCAAATATCCCCCTCCCCCCCCGGTTTTAAACAAGGGAAATTTTATACAAGTAAAACGAAGCAGTCCCCTTTTTATGCCCAAATGTCCAGGGGGGAAGATATAATTTGGACAGACCACAGAGCATTAAAAAAAAAAATTTTTTTTTGACCCAAAATGAGCATAAATCATTGATAAAAGGGAGTTCTTGGGAAAAAGAAAAACGATTTAAAAAAAAATTTTTGAGGAAGGTAAAAAGGTGTTTGGGGAATCTTTATTGCACGGCATTTTGCATTGGGAAAAAACCCTAGTTTTATGCCCAAAATTTAAAAGTTGGGGTGTACTACAGAAAGTTAATTGTTAAAAAATCCTAACCCTTCAAACAAAAATTTTTTACCCCAAAAAGGGAAATTGAGTGGGTACATCCGGTTTTTAAAATCTTTAGCTCCCCCAAAAGGGAAAAAAACGAAAGTTATAGTTTAAAGAGCATTTTTGGGGTGTTTTTTTTTTAATATTTTTTATTTATTGGTTTTTCCCACTATATTTAAAAGTAGGTTGGGATCATCTAAAGCATTTCTTAGATTGGGAGGGGGCCTCCTCGAAACCCCCGCTTTCACTGTTGCGGACTGCCCCGGGCTCCAGGCGTCTCCCAAATTTTTGGAAAAATCTAATCAGATTTAAAAAAAGACTGTTTGGGCTTATAAAGTTTTTTCACTCAAACTTTGGAATCAGTGCCTTTCCCATTTCTTTGATGATACCGATGGTGCTTAAAAAGAACCCTTTTTATCGTGGGTTTAAAAAATAAACTGAAAAATTTTTTTTCATAAGCTTTTTTTTTCACATTTCCAAATTTTAATAAGGAACGTGAAGGGGGGGAGGCCCTGATATTTTGCCTGAGCGAAGGGTTTTTACAACAAAAAACAAAAAAAAAAAGTGGCGATTCCTTTTTTTCTAAAAAGTTACCGTATCTTTTCCCTCTTCTCTGAAGGGGTTTAAAACCCTTCGCGTTTAAAAGGGAAACAAAGGCAGATCCGCCATGGTAAGGCAAGTGGAGGGTGAAAGAACTGGAGTTTAAGGGGAGCAAGGGGGGAAACACCAGGCCCTACCCCGCCCTAAGGAAAAAAGGAAGGGAAGAAAGGGGGGGGGAAAGGGGGGAAAAAGGGAGAAGGGAAAAAAACCGCTTTCCCAAAGAAGTATGGGGGGAGAAGTAGAAAAAATAAGTAAACATGTTTGGTAATAAAAAAACTAAAATAGGACTAAGGGAAAGTCCAACGGGTCCTGGAGCCCCGTAAGGGTTTCCACGGGAAACCGGGCCCAAATTTGGGGGGAAAATAGGGAAACAAGCATTTCATACACACAAAATGACTCCAATTTTAGGAGAAAAATGACTGGAATCACCTAAGGGAATGTTTTTGCCAAAAGTCCCACCCTGGGACGGGGCAGAACTAAAATAAAAACCGGGGGAGCGGCCCCCGAATGCTTTAACAGGGAAAAGGCCCCCCCAAACCCATTTTGCAAGCGGACCTGGGGAAAACCCCGGGAAAGACAGGAGCAACAAACCTAAACAGGAGAAAACTGACTAACAAAGCAACTTGGCAGTATAAAAAGGCCCCTAATTACCCGGGGAAGGCACGAAACCCAAAGGGCCCCCAATTCCAGAACTGTGGGGTTTTTGACTCCCTTGGGAAGTGTCCAAGCGGGGGAGGGACAAAGGGGTTTTTGCCCCAAAAAACCAGTTTCCCCCCTGGGGGACTGGAAAAAAGGAAAAGGAGGGGGGCAATCCGTTTCAGGCCCCCCAAAAACACCTTGGGAAAGAAAAGAGAGGAAGAATTGGAGCGATTTCCAGCGCCCCACGGGAACCTCAAGGGGCCCGGGAAGCCCCCGTGGGACGAGGGCCATCCTTGGTGGGGGCCTTTGGGGGAAGGGAAAACACATCGATGGCCCCGGTGGGAAAAGTTTTCATCCCCCAAAGTCCATTTCTTTAAGAACCCGGGACATCTGTTGGAACCCAGCACCATGTTTTGTCACCCTTTCGTACCCCTCAGGGAAAAAAGGAAAGCCCCAAACCCTTTAGGATGCCTTTTTAAAACCTTTAGGATCTCCAAATGGGCTTTCAGGGGTTTCCCGCTGTGGGTAGCATGTTTTCTGGAAAAAGTCTTGCAGTAGTAAAAGATCAAAAAGTCTTTGGGAAAGGAAACTTGCGGGGCTGCCAAAAAACCCCCCGCCCTAGAATTCTTCCTTGATGGCATAGAAGTTATCTGCAAATACATCCCCTGGGGGTCGGGGAAGGGCGCAGACGTAAAAATCTTTTGTGCCCTGTCCCCCTTTTTAATATTTGGGGGTTGGGGGGGCCCCGCCCAGCAGTTCATTGAAGATGAGGGGCAAACAGGGTTTAAAAAAATCAGCCCGTTTTCACAGATTCGGGGAATCCCTTTTAAAATTCCTCAAGGGGTTGCGTCCCACTTTTTTATTTTCCCAAAGTCCCTCCATTGTTTGGGGTTTCCAAAAAAAGCGAAGAGCGCTGAGAAAGGCATTGAGGAAGGTTTGATTTGAGGGGACGAATGGAGTCCCCGAGGAGGGTTGGGGCTTTTTTCTAGGGCATCTACTTTTTAAGAAAAAGGGCATTCCCGATCGGGGCCCAATTGGCGCAAACTCCCGCCTGCCCTTCCCTTTCCCTGGCCCTCGACTAGGAGGGGATATCGGAAATTGGTTTGGGAGATCGTTTGGGTTAACCTTTCGGGAGATCGACCCGTGACCCTGGCTTTTTCCTCAAAAACCCCCCCCCGGGGTGCCGCGGGCGGGGGGTGGGGGAAAAAAGTGCTGACCTCGGGGAGCAGGTTGTGGAGGAGAAGAAGAAAAAAAAGGGCCCGAGGGCGGGGATCCCGACAAGGCTTTTACGGTTTTGGGAAAGGGCCCCCCCAAACAGCAAACGGCCCCCCAGGAAGCAATTTTTAGGGGAAGGGGGCCCTTAAAAAGCCACTTTCCCCAATTTTCCCGCCCCCCCTTTTTTGTTGGGGGGTTCCCCCCCCCAGAAAAAGGGCCCGAAGGAAAAAATGGGGGCGTGTTTCCCCCCCAACCCCCCCTCCCCCCTTTTGGATGTTTTGGCCCGTTGTAAGAAGGCCGGGGATTTGGGAGAGGCAGTTTTGTATGACCCCCCCTCCCCGAGGCCTGCAATTTTCGTTAAATTTTTCCCAAGTGAGGGGTGGTGGGTTTTCCACTGGCACTTGGATGGTTCGAGGATTCCAGCTTGGGGAGATTCCTGATTGCAGGGGCTCCCCCTAATTTATCCCGTAAGTGGAGGACCCCATCCGGGTGTACCCCTTTTTGGCTGTGGGGGTCCTGCCCCTTCGGGGGGGCTTGTGTTGCAAGGGGTCCCCCGTCTGTGGGAATTTTTTTTAATTGGTTGAGTCTCTGTTGCGGGGGTTTGAAATTGCAAAAAATTTCCCTTTTTTGGGGGTTTTTTAAATGGGGAGGGTTCCCGTTTGCGGTTTTTGGGAATTTCAGGGTTTCCCGTTTTTCCGGTTTTTGTTTAGCAGGGTCCCGTTTGCAGGTTTTTTAAATTTGCATAGCCCTGGGTTTTCCCGGGGTTTAAAACGGCCCTGTCCCTTTGCCCTAGGGATTTTGGAAAATGCAGAGGTTCCCCTCTTTTTGGGGTTTTGTAATTTGCAGAACCCCCCGCCCCCGGGATAAGTAAAAATTTCAGAGACCCCTTTCGGTTTTTGAAATTGCCCAAATCCCCCTGGTTTGGGGATTTTTGCATTGGGAAATTCCCCCGGCTGCGGGTGTTTTTTTAAATTTTCAGAGAAACCCTGGCTGCGGGTTTTGTAAATTGCAGAAGGCCCCCGCGCGGGTTTAGGGAAATGCAGAAAACCCTGTTTGTGGGAATTTTTTAATTTTCAGGGGGCCCCTGTTTGCGGGTTAAGGGAATTGGGGAAAATCCTGCCCCCCAGTTTTGGCCCGGGTGCAAAGGGAAATTTCCCCCTGGGGTCTGGGAAATTTTACAAAAATTCCCCGCCTGTTTGGGGGTTTGGCCCTTTGGGGGGGTCCCCTCATGCGGGAATATATATTTCAAAGGGGGGCCGGCTTTTGCGGGGGGAAATCGTTTTCGAGCCAGAAAAAGGGAAAAAACGCCTACCCCTTGAGGGGTGTTGTACAAATTTGGCCCCCCCACTAACCGGGGGGGAGAAATAAATGGAGACCCCCCGAGCTGATGGCCTGGGGACAGGATGCCTGCTTGAGGCGATGGGGCCCGGGAGAAGGGGGGGTTGGTCCCCAAATTACTGCAACTGTTTGCTGGGGGGCCTTTTTTGTGGCAGCGGGGGAAAACGAAAAAAGGCCCCCCAAAGGGCCAGCGGAGCTAGGCCTGTCCTCGAAGCAAAAAACCCCCTTTGGGCTGGCAAAAGGCCCCCGGGGGGGGTTTTAATGGCGGAAAACAGGAAGGTGGAATGGCGTCCCTTAAGACCCCCCCCCCCCCCCCCCCCCCCCCCTGGTTTAAAAAACAGGGCTCCTGTGGAAGTCCGGGGGCAAAGTTTATGGGCCTGGAGCGGGACTGAGCCCGCGTGGTGCACACCCAGCCCTCGGGGGGGGCCCTTATCCCAGAGGCGCGTAGGGGTTTAAGGAAGCCCGCAAAACCCCAAACCCGTTTTCAAAAAGAGGCCCCCCGGGGGTCCCTCCACGTGGGGGTTTCACAGAGACTGTTCGGGGGGTCCCCGGGTCCTCGGGCCCTCCCAGCATGGAGCGATCTCCCCGACTGGACACACCCGCGTGTCCCCCGGGGTCATAAGGAAGCCCGCCTGGATCGGGGGGCCCGGGCCCCGGGCCAGGGGATGAAGCGCAGGATTCTTGGGCACCAGTTTAGGGGAGGCACCCCGCGCTCCCCCTCCCCCTCCCTCCCCCCGGCCCGCCGAAAGCCGAGCGTGGGAAAAAGCGCAGAATTCCTTGCTGAGGAGAAAAGGGATGAGAAGCGGGTTTGTTTTTCATTTTTCCCTTTGTGGCTTTTCCCTTTCTTGAAAG
This sequence comes from Phyllomedusa bahiana, assembly GCA_025379985.1. Classification (NCBI taxonomy): domain Eukaryota; kingdom Metazoa; phylum Chordata; class Amphibia; order Anura; family Hylidae; genus Phyllomedusa; species Phyllomedusa bahiana. The sequence goes on from JAODAL010075176.1 coordinate 6,875, forward strand.
CTGTATTTCCCCAGCAGGGTAATTTAAAACCTGAGGAAGAGGAGGTTTTAAAAAACATCCCTCCCCCCGGGGCCCCCCCCCCCCAAGGTTAAAACCCAACCACGCCCCCCCCAACCATTTTTTTTTAAAGGGAAAACAGCAAATCTTTTATAGCGGGCTCCCACTCGCGCAACTGCAAAAATTTAGGGGTACAAAACTGCAAAAAACCAAAAAATTTTTATAGTCAACGGGAAAATCTGAAACTAATTAAGTTTTTAAATGATACCCTTAGTTTTAATATAGAAAATAACCCCTTAAATAAATTTAATTTTTTTTGGATTTTTTTCTATATTAAAAAGCATTTTTTTTGGCTACAAAAAATTTCCACTGGGTCCCACCCAACCCCAAATAAAAACAGACCAAAAAAAAAAAAATTGCCCCGGGTTTGCCTGGTTCATTGGAAAAAAAATGCACAGTAAAAATGGCAGCTAAAAACAGTTTTCCCAAAAATTTGGCTTTAGTTTTTTTAAATTTCAAAATTCCCCTTTTGGAAAGTTTTATTTTTAAATCCTAAAAATTTATCTGAAAATGGGGTTTTGAGCTCCAAAATTTGGGAAAAGGGTTTTTTTTCATTTATATTTTTCTAAATTGTGTTTTTTAAAATTTTAAAAACCCATAAAAATTTTAAAATGTTATTTTTTTATTTTTTTTTTAAATTTTTTTATTTTAATTTCCCCTTTTTTTAAAATCGGGCATTTGGGATAGCGAACAAGCCCAAATCACCTGGAAAAAGTTTCACGGGGGGCCCATAAAGAAATAGCTTCACTGTGGACCCTTTGGTTTATAGGAAAAAAATCCTCTTCCACCTCCTCCACACAAATTTGGTTTAATAAGCAATTTGTCAAAGAAATTGGACAAAAATGGGGGACTACAAATAACTGTAAATCTTTCCCCGGGACTCAGTAAGGGAAAAATTTAAAAAAGTCAAAACCCTTTAACAGCCCCCAAAAAATTTGGAAGCCCCTAAACTTTTTGGGGAGTTCAAAAAAGTCAAAAAATTTACATTGAAGCATCTCCCCTGGAGCAGTTTTTGTCTCAAATTGTAAAAAAAGTTTGGGTAACCAAAAGGGCACATAAAAATGAAGAACTGGTGCAAAAAAAATGCTCAAAAACTTCAAAAACGGGGGGACAAATATGACATGGGTTTAGAAATCCTCCACAGAAAACCCCTTCATAAAAAATTTCCAGACAATTTTTGGGTTGACTGTAGCGGGGAAACACCAGGATTTTAAATTGATTGAAGAAAGGAATCAAAGAAAAGGGGATGGGCCACATATGGCAGACTCCTTTTGGAATCCCCAGCGTGACTGTCCTAAAGATCCACACAAGAAAAAAACATCCCCAGCATTTTTCCAACTTTATTTTTGGATTTTTTTAAAAAGGGAAATTGGTTGAGAAACCAAAAAAACAAAAATAAGAACATAAAAATTAGAGGAATAAAAAAAGAAAAGCAGTAAACCCAATGCCCCAATCCAAGTGTAAAACCCACTTACAATCACTGTTTTTTTTTGCATAATTTTGGGCCATTTTTGGATCCCAACTTCCTCCCACCTGGGCAGTGGGGCTGACCTTTTTTTTTGGCAAAGGCACCCCTGTAAAAAAAACCCTTTAACCCCAAAACCCTTTGATCCCCCCACGAGCAAAAAATTCTTTTTACGGGTATCCACCCCCAAATTTAAATATATATACAAAACCCACAAACCCGTTCAAAGTTTTGGGGTCACTTAGAAATTTGCCCCCATTTTCCCGAATTTTGAAAATATTAAATTTTTTAAGAGTAAAAATTAAAAGGGTTAAATTTTTAAAAGGGAATTTATTTTCTTTTGGGGTTTTTTCTGTATTAAACTTTTTATTCCATTATTTTTTTGGAGGGAGTTTTTTTTGGATCGCTGGCCACATTAAAATTTCCTTATTTTTGAAAAAAAATGCACTTTTTTTTTTCAATGAAGCTAACAATAAAAAATAAAAAAATACACAAAAGCATTTTTTAAATGTGGAAAAATGACTTTTTGAAAGCTGCAAATGTCTGTTTTTTAAAATGTAATATCTACATGGGTTTATAGGGGCCCCATTTCCATCAACCATCCCCTCCCCGTGTTCAAATGGTAAATTGTGTTTGCCCAACTGTGTAAAAAAGCTATAGATTTTTTTGAACACCCTTGAAAACCCCCTTTCAAAAATTATGTTAGCACAGCTGAAAAAAGTTTTTTCTGATTAAAGAAGCTATGGGAAACCCCGACCTTCCTTTGGGGAGAATCTGGAGCACTCCCTTTTTTTGATTCCCATTAAAACTCGGCCAAAAAAGGGGGCCAAAAAAAAGGAACTTTCATTTTGGAATCTCAACAGTCCAAAATTCCCTTGGGGCCCCCGAGAGATTTAAGGCAAATTTATGCAGAAATTGCCCAAAAACTTTAAGATTTTTCCCACAACAGTGTGGAAATACCCCTTTAGAGAGAGCACCCAAAAACCCCCTAAACAGAGTAGAAAGAGAAGTTGGGGGGGGGCCCCCCTGCCAACTGAGCAAAAGGGGAAAATACAATTTTGGGGTCTTTAGTTTGAGAAATCGACACCTTTTACCCGGTCCTCAACTGGCAGCTTCATTTAAAAAGTACTCGCAAAACGCCAGTGGGCAACCTCTAGAGTGAAAAGGGGACTTTCCGGGGGGGCTGGCCCTTCAGGGCCCGAGTGGCAAAAAAAAGGGCATATCAGAGACCCCCCTAATAAAAGGAAAAAATTAATATGGGCTAAAGAAAACAAAAATTGGGGCAAGGAAGGGTTGGGAAAAAAGTGTTTTGGGGCAGATTTAATCCCAAGTTTGAGGGGTTTTGGGGGTAAAACCCCGAAGAACAATTTGTTAGATGCAGAACAACTGAAAAGATGCTGGAAAGAGTGCCTTTGGGCCCCTCTGCCAGGCAAAGGTTTGGGGGAAGTGATGGCCTTGGGTTGCTTTGGGGCTGTAAAGTGGGGGATTTGTACAAGGGAAAAGGGATTTTTGAATTTCGGGAAACAAACACTCCTTTTTGCAACGCCATTTCCCTCCCGTGGGCCGCCCCCCGGCTTGACTGAACCAAATTTTTATCCTGCGACCCGAACCAAAAGACCTAAAAACACAATCCAAATTTTTTTTTCTATAATGTTATCCCCTAGACAAAAAAGATCCGAAATTTTTTTATTAAAAATATTCAAAGGCCCTTTTTTTTTTCAATGAAAAGTTTTTACTGTTTGTTTTTTTTTCCCTTTTCCCGGGAGAACCTTTTAAGGAGACTATTTTTTTTTTCCCTTTTTTCTTGGGATTTTGTTCTGAATCAAAATGTAAAAAATATTTTTGTGTTCCTTTAATTTTGGGGTTTTCCCCATTTTTTTTTTTGATTGTTTTCAAAAGTGTGTCTCCATTAACATTTTGAGCTTTTTTTTTTTTTTTTTTTTAAACGACATAAAGTACAAAAATCCAAAAAAATAGAGCCCAATTTAACAAAACTGATGAAAAATCCCCTCAACTAAAAGGAACAAAATCCCCTGTGAAACCCGTGGGGAAAAAAACTTTTTAAAGTATTTTACCCTGGGGGCAAACCCTTTAAAAATTTTTTTTTTACAAACCCCAAATTTCTGTGGGAAAAAGCTATTGGGGTTTTTTTTGTGATTATAAAACAAAACATGCTATTTTTGGGGGTTCCCCCTTTTTCAGGGAAATTTCAGAAAAAAATTTAAATTTAAATTTGTGAATAAACCTTAGTTAATCTTTTTTGGGGACTAAACACTTACAAACATTTCACAAATTAAAAAATAAGAAAATAAATATATTAACGCAGAAACTTACGCTGGGTTCCCCCCTGTTGCAGCCCGGGAAAAAAAAAGCAAATAAAAATGCATCCAATTTTTTTAAAATTTACTTAATTTAAACCTAGTTCCAAAAAAAAAGTTTTGTTACAAAACCACCTGCATTTAAAAAGTTTTTAAAAAAACCCAATGTATTTTTTTATCACCTTTTCTTTTTTTATGGGAAACTTAAAAACACAAAAAAAGTGAAATTTCCCGTTTTTAAATTTCAAAAACTGTCACAAAAACGTGTACCTTTTTTAAACAAACCAAAAACCCCAGGGTTTACCCAAACCCTTTTTGTTTTTTCCGTCATGAACCCGCAAAGAAAAACTCTTTTACTTTTATATTAAAACAACCAAAAAAAGACATTAAAACACCAAAAACCCGCCAAAAGGAAGTCTTAAAATTCTAATTGCAGTTGGTGATAAATCTAAGGGAAATGTTTTTGGCATACACGATAGTCCCAAAACTAAACTTTTTGATGGGAACCCACTTTTTTTTTTTTTTAAAACTTAACCAAAATAAAAATTTTAAAACCCTCTTTTAAAAAAAGTGTCATGAAGAAAAAAAAAATAATTAAAAAAAATGATAACCCACTGATCTAAATGCTTTGTTCTGGGGTTTACACAGGGAACTGCCTTCCTACAATTTGGGTTCCCCGTTGGCCCCATAAGTCTGAAACCCGGGAAACCATGCCCATTTGGAGTTTAAATTTCTGCAATTTGTTTGGGGTTTATTTTTTCCTTTCCTGATCGGGAAAATTTTCCCTTTTAATCAAATTGTTTCTAGAAAAACAGCCCCCAGCAGGTATTGCTAATATATATTCTCTTTCCCAACAGAGGGAAAAACCAAATTTTTAACCCCCCTTTCCCAAATGGAGCCAGGTTTTTGGCCCTTTCCCGACAGAACCCCGTTTTTAGAATTTAACATGTCCCTTTAAAAAAGGGAAAAACTTTTTGACACTTTTACCTATCCCTGTGATTGAAAATTTTTTCCGTGACACATTGTCTTTAAGTTAGTAAAAAATTTCGGTCCACAAAACCTTTGTTTATTTGTGAAAAAAAAAAAATATAAATAAAATTTGGCATTTTCAAGTTCAAAAAACAACAGTAATCCACTCAAAATACTTTATAACTAGTATCTACCAATGTCCCTGAAGGATGGCACAATTTTTAAAGTCTTTTTTTTTACGATTTAGGGGGGTTTGGGGAATTTAGTAGTAATTTTTCACATTTAAAGAAGATTTGGGTCCTGGTGTGTTTTGCTAACCACAACCCCAAAAAGGAGGATCATTTACGGACCTGGGGTCTCATTTTCTTTATGATTTTATTTAGGCTCCATTTCAGGTTTGCAGACACCCAAAGGGTCAAAAACTTAAAAAAACTCTCCAAAAAAAGACCCCATAGGGGAAATACACCCTTAAGGAAATGCCCGGGGGTCATTGAAAATCGACCCCACAGGTTTTTCAAAAATTTTTTTAAACGTAGGCTTGAAAATGAAAAAAAAAATTTTCTTCTGACATTGCAATTTTACTGAAAATGTTTAATTTTTACAAGGAACCTGGGAAAAAAAAAACATCCCAAATTTTGTTATCAATTTCTTCTAAATTCGGGAATACTTTATATGTGGGTTAGACTGCTGTTTGGGTTTCATGGGCCGGGCGAAAAAAGGGGAAAGGGGCCATTTTGCTTCTGGAACACAAATTTGGTGGGTTACTTCCAAAGCCCCAAAGAAAACGAACAGGGACACCCCTTTTAGAAGTCACACCTTTTGGATTCAACACCCTCAGGGTCTCATCTAGGGGGGTACTGTTCCTTTTGGGGGGCACAAGTTTCCATAGTTTTTTTTTAGCATTGGGGATGAAAATGGGGGAGGGGGGGGAGAACACAGTTCCACCCTTGATTTTTGGCTTTTAAATTTACAGCTTTTTCCTTTCCGGGATAAATGCATAGTAACTTTACTACGGGTCGGGAAAATTTCAATAATATAAATTTTAATCGTTTTTTTTTTTTTTTACGCTTTTACACAAAAGAAAAAGAGGTTTTATAAAAATTGATTTTATGTTATCATAGTCTGAAGCCATTTTTTTTTTTATTTTTCTTAAGGGGAGCTGTTTTGGGGGCTTGTTTTTTGCAGGATATTTTGATGTTTTTTTTGATCCCTTTTTTGGGGGTTGCAAATTATGTTTTTTATCCTGTTTAAAAAGGTTTTTGTCACGCATTTTAAACAAAATAAGCAATCCTAGTATGTTTTTTTATTTTTTACAGCGGTCACCTTGCATAAATTGACAGTTTGCTTTACTCAGAAGGTCGATACGATTACAGCGATCCCATTTGTATATTTTTATTTTTATTTTTTTTAAACAAATAAAAAAACTTTTTTTCCCCAAAAAAAAGTACATCGCCATACTGAGAGCCATAATTTTTTTATTTTTTGCGACAACTGTATAGCAGCTTGCTTTTAAGGATAATTTGACTTTTTTATTGGAAAATTTTTTTTGGGGAGACAAGCTTTTTGCACATTCAATCCTTTTTTTGGAAGGCACGGCGAAAAAAATACTGCAATCCCAAAAAAGGTTTTAATTTTTATTTTTTAAAACCCCCACCATGCAAACTGTGACAAGTTGTTTTAATCCTTTGGGTCAGACAATTTTGACAAAACCCAGTTTTATATACTTTTTTTTTTAAAAAGTTTTTATAACAACACAAATACAACAATCGCATGCAAAAAAACAATTTAAATGAACATTTAAAAAAAAAGAAATTAGGTTTGCGAACATATGCAATCTGCAACACCCTTTTTAAATTATAAAATAAAAGCAATATTAAACAAAACCCCAACCCGAGCCCCCATTTTGCATCTCATTCTTTCCAGAAAATTGAAAAAATGAATTTCCCACTGCCAACCACTAAAAGCTTTCTGAATCAGTTTAAAACCCGCGCTAGTTAGACTAGGGGTCTTTTTTGGGGCTAGGGGACCTCAGGTTATAAGCCATGTCCATTCCCTTTAAATCCTATCCCATAAGGAAAAGGCAAAGTCGCAAAAACAGGAAAATTACTGCTTCTCGGCCCAGAACATACAACAACACAAATAAAATAAAATCAATAAGTGCTCCCTTTCTCCAAGCCCTCCCCCCACCTCTAGCTTAGCAAATGACATCACATGATCACCACTTTTACTACCAAAAATCAGGTTTTCCCAACTTTAAGGGTGGGTTTCCCGGGCACCAAAAGAGAGCCAAAGGTAGGGCTGTCATCATTTTTGGGGAAGGGAATCTAGCATCCCTAAAATTGTGCCTCCCCATTAATACCTGTTCCCGAAACCATGAGTATATAAACACCCCTAATACCCCCTGTATTCTCTTGGT
>JAODAL010075177.1:0-14098 GCA_025379985.1 Phyllomedusa bahiana
CGGGGCCCAGGGGGGCATCTCCGGGCTCAGGGGGCACTACCGGGATAAAGGGGGCATCTGCCTGGCATGGGGCATCTGCCTCGATATAGGGGGCATCTGCCTGGCATGGGGCATCTGCCTGGCTCATGGGGGCATCTACCGGGAAAAAGGGGGCATTCTGCCTGGCATGGGGCATCTGCCTGCTCATGGGGCATCTACCTGGATAAAGGGGGGCATCTGCCTGGCATGAGGGCATTTTGCCGGATAAAGGGGGCATCGGCCTGGCATGGGGGCATCTGCCTGGATAAAGGGGGCATCTGCCTGGCAGCGGGGCATCTCCCGGGCTCAGGGTGGCATCTACATGGATAAAGGGGCATCTCCCTGGCATGGGGGCATCTGCCTGGCTAAAGGGGGCATCTGCCTGGCTCATGGGGAATCTACCGGGATAAAGGGGGCATCTGCCTGGCATGGGGCACCCTGCCTGGCTAAAGGGGGCATCTGCCTGGCTCAAGGGGGCATCTGCCTGGCTCATGGGCATCTGCCTGGATAAAGGGGCAACTGCCTGGCATGGGCATCTAACCTGGATAAAGGGGGCATCTGCCTGGATAAAGGTGGCATCTGCCTGGCTCATGGGGCATCTGCCTGCTCATGGGGGCCTCTGCCTGGCTCATGGGGGCATCTACCTGTATAAAGGTGGCATCTGCCTGGCTCATGGGGGCATCTGCATGGCTCATGGGGACATCTACCTGGATAAAGGGGCATCCGCCTAGCTATTGGGGGAACACCTGGCTGTAAGGAGCATCTAAGTGCTAATGGGGGCACTACCTGGCTATTGGGACACTACCTTGCTATTGGAGGCACAACCTGCTATTGGGGCCCTACCTCGCTAATGGAGTCACTACCTGGATTTAAGGGTCACTACCTGGATTTATGTGGAACTATCTGGCTATTGGGGACAGCTACCTGGCTAGAAGTGGGAATTATCTGACTACAGGAGGATACTACCTGGTTACAGGGTTCAAATAGGCCACCGAGATACCTACCTATTGGGGCACTGTTTGGCGGTATCTCCCAGCTCTTCTGAATGCTGAATAGGCTATCCAACGTCCAAGAAAGCTGGTGATGCCAAAACCCTAATTTAGTGTTCTTCCAGAGCCATTAGACAGTTAGGTGGAGTAGGGTGTGGCTTTTTCGAAGGGGGCGTGGCTTACATGCAAGATGGACGTGGATATTCAAATTTTTGGCGCTGCGTGCTACGCACGCCGCCTTCAAATCTCCTGCTTTTTTACTTTCCAAAGTTGGCATGTATGCTCTAGGGGTCCTATATCAATGATCATACGCTCGATTTTCACGGAATTCTGCAAGGTCTTTAACAAATTGCTTGTGTTTACGTTCCTTCCATTGAAGTGAAAATTTATCAATGTTTGCCTATAAATCAGTTTCCCTTTTTGAGAATTCTGTTTCTCCTTTTAATTTCAAAGTGATTTCTATTGTGTTTTTTAGACTCGCTAGGGACTTTGACAAAATATTCTGTTCTTCCTTAATTAGAAGAGTATTAAACCTCAGAGAGGATGCCGTTGTGCAGCCTCCCATTTTCTCATTAACTCCGGATTTCTAGATCTTAAAGCTGGCATCAATGAAATCCGGATTTGTCCTGTTTTCTTGGTTTCACTTTGAATTCAGGGGCGTGTTTACTGGCTTCCACTAGGCTGCAGTACAAGCCAGGTCTGTAGCTATAGCAACCAGTGCTGGCAGCCTATCAGGAGAGATCAAACAGGTCTATAGCTGTAGTGACCAGAGGAGCTGATGCAGCCCATACAAGAGGGGATATCTAGGAATAGGTAGGACACTGTAAATGGACACATATGGCAAAGTGACTTGTTTTAGCAAGATCTTTAATCTTAAAAGCAATTCTTGTAGTGAGACAACCCATTGAAGACCACCTGATTTGCCTATGAGATTATTAACCTACAGTGTGCTGGAACTCATAGCTAAAACTACATGGCCAAGAGATCAGTGGAGCGGCAGCTATCAATAAATGTTGTTAACTTCATATTTTGGAGAACCACATAGATCCGATCACAAAGTAAATAAAATAATGTAATTATAAAAATAATTTGGTTTCTGGTCTGGCAATGACAGGGTAATAGGCTCGGTTCATTATCTGTTTCATATGTAGTCATAAAATATATTAAAGATTTTTAAGATTAAAAAGAGGCTGAACATTAAAAAAAAACAAAAAAAACCCCACTTAATTCTTTACTCGCTGCCGTTCCAGTACTGATACAGGTTTCTATTGACTTTATGTTCAGCAATCGAAGCATCAAAACTGAAGCCAATCAGTGGCTTGATGGGTAACATGCTATTGCCTTGATATCACCGATCTCACTTCCTGAGCTGTTAAGGTAATGGCATGTGACCCATCCAGCTACTGATTGGCTACAGCTTTCATGCTCCGATTGCTGAACAGGAAGTCCACAGAGATTGCGGAACACCTTCGGCAGCGTCGGTGCTGGAACAGTGCAATCAGGTAAGTATACATTTTTATATTTTTTTAGCCTATTTTTATTTTTTAGTTTCAACCATGTGTGTTTGCGAGGATGAGCCTTTGGAAGCATTAACACTAAATGATCCCCCACTGCTAACCAAGCCTCACGGTATAATATGGCAAATATCCTCATGACATATCTAACCTTTCCGTGATAGCCATTAATCACATCCAGCTGAGATTCATGACATTTTCTAGCTGTAAATTTGTAACGCAATACATTCTACCAATGTGATGAGACTTGAAATGATTTTGAATCCGAAATGCCACTATCTGATTTTCATCAGGAGAACAGCTTATAAGTAGTGTTGAGCGATTGCGTTGGCTATCGACATCGGGCGATAGTCGATAGTCGGCCGCTATCGATAAGGTTTTTCGATAGTGAGCATCGATTATGCGCGATGACCATTAAAGTCTATGGGAGAGCAACAACACCTTCATTATTACACCCAAACAAGGCTGGAGAAGCTGAAATTAACATCCACAACAGTCAAATGGATACGTGCTACATCTTAGGCAACACACTTAGGTTATAAAAGTCACAGAAAAAAAGTCACAGACCATTCACTATCCCTGTCTTGTACCACAGCCTGACCCTTAAACCTGCATCACCCACAAATTAAAAAGTGCCAGAAGGCAGTATGATTTGAACCATCATGTTACTTGAACTGGACATTGACTATACCTGTCCTGGGCCACAGCATGAGCCCCAAACCTGCATGACCCCCACATTTAAAAAGTGACGCAAAAAGGAGTCTTTCAACCACCATTTTAGTTGAACTGGACATTGACTATACCTGTCCTGGGCCACAGCATGAGCCCCAAACCTGCATGACCCCCACATTTAAAAAGTGCCGGAAAAAGGAGTCTTTCAACCACCATTTAGTTTCACTGGACATTGACTATACCTGTCCTGGGCCACAGCATGAGCCCCAAACCTGCATGACCCCCACATTTAGAAAGTGCCGGAAAAAGGAGTCTTTCAACCACCATTTTAGTTTCACTGGACATTGACTATACCTGTCCTGGGCCACAGCATGAGCCCCAAACTTGCATGACCCCCACATTTAAAAAGTGCCGGAAAAAGGAGTCTTTCAACCACCATTTTAGTTTCACTGGACATTGACTATACCTGTCCTGGGCCACAGCATGAGCCCCAAACCTGCATGACCCCCACATTTAAAAAGTGCCGGAAAAAGGAGTCTTTCAACAACCATTTAAGTTTAACTGGACATTGACTATACCTGTAATGGGCCACAGCATGAGCCCCAAACCTGCATGACCCCCACATTTAAAAAAATTCCGGAAAAAGGAGTCTTTCAACCACCATTTTAGTTTCACTGGACATTGACTATACCTGTCCTGGGCCACAGCATGAGCCCCAAACCTGCATGACCCCCACATTTAAAAAGTGCCGGAAAAAGGAGTCTTTCAACCACCATTTTAGTTGAACTGGACATTGACTATACCTGTCCTTGGCCACAATGAGCCCCAAACCTGCATGACCCCCACATTTAAAAAGTGCCGCAAAAAGGAGTCTTTCAACCACCATTTTAGTTGAACTGGACATTGACTATACCTGTCCTGGGCCACAGCATGAGCCCCAAACCTGCATGACCCCCAAATTAAAAAGTGCCGGAAAAAGGAGTCTTTCAACCACCATTTTAGTTTCACTGGACATTGACTATACCTTTTCCTGGGCCACAGCATGAGCCCCAAACCTGCATGACCCCCACATTGAGAAAGTGCCGGAAAAAGGAGTCTTTCAACCACCATTTTAGTTTCACTGGACATTGACTATACCTGTCCTGGGCCACAGCATGAGCCCCAAACTTGCATGACCCCCACATTTAAAAAGTGCCGGAAAAAGGAGTCTTTCAACCACCATTTTAGTTTCACTGGACATTGACTATACCTGTCCTGGGCCACAGCATGAGCCCCAAACCTGCATGACCCCCACATTTAAAAAGTGCCGGAAAAAGGAGTCTTTCAACCACCATTTTAGTTTCACTGGACATTGACTATACCTGTCATGGGCCACAGCATGAGCCCCAAACCTGCATGACCCCCACATTTAAAAAGTGCCGGAAAAAGGAGTCTTTCAACCACCATTTTAGTTGAACTGGACATTGACTATACCTGTCCTTGGCCACAGCATGAGCCCCAAACCTGCATGACCCCCACATTTAAAAAGTGCCGGAAAAAGGAGTCTTTCAACCACCATTTTAGTTTCACTGGACATTGACTATACATGTCATGTGCCACAGCATGAGCCCCAAACCTGCATGACCCCCACATTTAAAAAGTGCCGGAAAAAGGAGTCTTTCAACCACCTTTTTAGTTGAACTGGACATTGACTATACCTGTCCTGGGCCACAGCATGACCCAGGGCCGGAGTTACAGTGGGTGCGGTGAAAGCCCAGGCTGGCATCCGTCATCTATTAACACGCAGGTTAAAATGCCCTGATGACGCAGCAACGAAAACTGTCGTGCTGAAGCAGAGTGCGGAAGCGGAAGTGTGAGAACTCCAGCCTTCCTCTGTACACAGTCAATACCTGGGTAGCGCTTGCCCCTCCGTATGAGTGTGGACCAATTGAGCTTCACTTGGAAATACTGGTGGTTAACGCTCCTGTTACACCCAGGTGCCCTTTATCTTGGCATTCTTTTTCTCATTTTACTCAACGTGCTGGAGGAAATGGTCTCTGTACTTTGTTCTCTGTCCGTGCTCCATACTCCATGTCCTCTGAATAACCTACATCTGGTCAAGTTTTCCTGTACCTCCCTTGTACAATTCAGAGGAATTTTTTAACAGCTATTTTGTACATGCAAGTTTTTTAGTACTTTAATTCTAGAAAACACATTTTTAAAATAGGATGGAATCCCACCATGTCTTTGTTTCTCTTTTTTTTCATTGTATTAAATGGGTTGTCTCAATACAGGGATTGATAGCTATGTTAAAGATCTTGCAAAAACAAGTCATTTTGCAATATGTGTCCATTAACAGTGTCCTACCTATCCTGTTTCTGACAGCACCATCACCCTTGAGCCACTCTTGACAATTGTGAAGAACAAATGTCTGTTAGAAACAACATTTTTTAGAATAGGACCTGTAATATAGCTGCATGTCACAGCAAAATGCCCCCAAAAATTCAAAGCATGACCCTTGAGCCACTTTGGTCAATTGTGAAGAACAAATGTCTGTTAGAAACAACATTTTTTTATAATAGGACCTGTAGTATTGCTGCATTTCAAAGCAGCATGACCCAAAAAATTATAAAAATGACTTCTCAGCCACTGTTAAAAATTGTGAGGGAGAAATGCCACTTAGAAGCCACATTTCTGTTACAAAGGACCATGATTATTGCTGTATCTCACAGCTACATGACCCCAAAAAATTATAAATATGACTTCTCACCACTATTAAAAATTTGAGGAGAAATGCCACTTAGAAGCCACAGTTCTATTCCAAAAGACCATAATTATAGCTGTATCTCACAGCAACATGACCCCAAAAAATTATAAATATGACTTCTCAGCCACAATTAAAAATTGTGAGGGAGAAATGCCACTTAGAAGTCACATTTCTGTTCCAAAGGACCATGATTATTGCTGTATCTCACAGCAACATGACCTCAAAACCATTGACAATGCGAAAACTTCTTAAGATAAAGTGAGTATATGGAATACGGTGTTGTCATGAAACCTTGCTGTCTTTTACAGTCTCCTCACAGCAAAACCATCAAAATGAACTGTTGGGAAAAGAGAATAAAAATTGCAGTAAGAAATGATCATTTTAAAAAAAAGTTTTCAAGAGGACCATTTCTGTTTGAAGAGGAATGTGAAGTAGACTGGCAACTAATCGTGACCTCGCAATTGGGGCCACAACATCATCAGAGATCCATGCCTGATTCATCTTGATGAAAGTCAAACGATCCACATTATCTGTGGAAAGCCGGATGCGTTTGTCTGTAATGACTTGTGCTGAAGTCCGCTCAGATATGACGCTGGCTGCTGGGCAGGACAACACCTCTATGGCGTGACGAGCCAGCTCGGGCCATTCGTCCATTTTGGATACCCAGAAGTCTATTGGGTCCGGAACACATGCAAAAACATCGTTGTTGAGACGCAGATAGTCGTGCACCATGATCTTAAGCTGATCTCTGTGTGTTGGATGTGTGCCCTGCATTGCATGCGTCGGTGAGGTGGTAAACAAAGATTGCCAGAGGTCACCCATTAGGCTTCTGCCACCTTGCCTGCTGCTGCCGCTACGCCTACTTGGCACTCTACTGCTGTCACGTCGCTGATGTTGTTCCACCGTGACATTTGGGAACGTGAAGCAGACGCAACAGATGTCTCCAGTTGATCAATCAGCAAGGTCTCCATTTCCTGCTTTTACTCTCTATTTGGGTGGGTGAAGGAAAGTGCTGATTTTTTGTTTTGTACCGGGATCCAGAGGGTGGCCACCCAGTAACTGTTGTTCATTTTGATGGGCCCTTAATGCAGGATCATGTTGGAGGAAATGGAGCATCCAAGCACTCATGTGAGAGATGGAGCCTTGATTTCCCAACCTCTGGGTCGAGGCGCACTAGCAAACTGATCTTCCTCATCTTCCTCCTCCGCCTCAAATTCCAGCCAACCTCTTTCCAAGGCAGGGACGTCGGTAACATCGGTGTCTAGGAATACCTCCTCCTCCTCCTCCTCCTCCTCCTCCGCTGCCTCCGGCACAGCTTCAACACAGCCCTGACTTGCCTGAGATGATGCACCCTGAGAGCTGATGCGCCACCTTGCACTAGCTCTGGACCCCGAACCACTGCCTAATGAAGACCGATGAAATTGTGAAACTGTCGGCCTTGTGGATTTGACGGAGAGAAAGGCTCCGTGTCCGCATCTGTGTCCGTCTCCATCCTCCGTCGCTGGCGGGACCTGTTGTTTTCAGAGTGTCCAACGATCGTTCCCCGAACTAAGATCACCACAATGCTCATGCTGACAAGGGCATTGTCCGCACTGACCATTTTGGTGCTTCTTCAAAACCGCAGGGATGGTGCAGAGCTCTTTCACCTGCCTCCACTCTCGGTGGTTCAACACCCCGAGGTCCGTACCGCTGCTTGTCAGGCCATGTGTCACTTCGTACTGCGTAATGGCATTGCGCCCGCTGCCACAATCGCTGGAGCATGTGGAGGGTGGAATTCCAAACGTGTTGCCACGTCAACAATGAGACGGTTTGACGGGGAGGCCGAGCTGACGCTGCAAACGCAGCCAGGCGGACGAAGCAGGGTGCGAACGGCGGAAGTGCGAACTCAGACCTCAAGCTTTCTTCAGCAGGCAGTCCAGACCCGGGTAGCTCTTTAGAAATTTCTGGACGACAAGGTTCATAGACATGTGCCAGGCAAGGGATGTGCTCCAGCCTACCGATCTTAAGGGCGGCCAGCAGATTTCGCCCGTTATCGCACACCACCTTGCCTGGCACAAGGTCTTGTCACCCACCCAGCGCTCGGTCTCGTTGCTTAGAGCCGTCCACAGCTCCTGACCTGTGTGTGGGCGGTCTCCAAGGCAGATTAATTTCAACACGGCCTGGTGTCTCTGGGCATGTGATGCCACCAGAGGACCTTGGGGAAAGAGCCCTGCACCATCCCTGCGTTTTGAAGAGCGTGCGCCGAGCCTGAGAGCCACCGTCACCCCCCAGAGACATCCACCCACTCACCCAGTGAGCTGTCACAAGAATATAGCGCCTTGGCCGTGCTTACTAGTCCATGTGTCGGTGGTGAGATGGATTTTTTCCGGACACAGATGCAGACAACGCGCTTGAAATTTTAGATGACACGTGGCTGGCCAGGGCAGGGGCGGCCTTTTCTGGCAAAGAAATGCCTGCTCGCATCTGGTTTTGGGTGCAAGCGAGGGCCATGACGTGGGGGAACCCATCTGTGTCCACCAGACGGAAAGGCAACATTTCCAAGGCCAAAAGCCTGGCAATGCCGACATTCAGGCTTTTGGCTTTGGGATGGTTTGGGTTAAAGTGTTTCTTCTGCTCCCAAACCTGGAAGACAGAAGGCTGGCTGCTAGACTGGCCGCTGTAAGGCGTGCAGGTCGTCAAACTGGCGGAAGGAGAAGGGGTAGGATGGGTCTCTGGTGGTGCTGGTGGTACTCGGGCGACGGTGGAGGCTGAAGCGGAGGCTGATCCCTGATCATGACTCTGAGAGACATGGAAGCTGAGGAACTCTTGTGGTGGCGGAGGAGGGAGGCGGAGACAGAGGGTGTGACAGTGGGTTTGGGGGCCCGGCGTCGGTCTGGCCTTTTTTGGCCAAATGTTCCCTCCATTTCAACTCATGCATTCGCTGCATGTGACTAGACATGTTGGTGGTGGTTAACCATTTAAGGTTCTTGCCTCTACTTATGCGTTTACGGCAAAGGCGGCATATGACATCGCTGGGTGAATCAGAGGCTTGCTCAAAGAAGGCCCAGGCTTGAGAGGTCCTGGACCTTTTTGACGGCGATAAGCGAGGAGCGGGGTTGGCGCTGACCGTGGCTGGCGGAATCATATCAGCGGACTTCTGCGACCGCCCTCTCCCTTTTTGTGGCGGGACCCGTATTGACACTACCCCATCGTCTTCCTCCTCGTCCACTGATGAAGCGCTCGCAAGCAAATTCTGCGGAAAAGACCAGGATGGATCCGCAATGTCGTCATCATCATCATCATCAACACAGGTGACTTGGTCGTCCTGACTTTCTGCATCCAGAAGCTGCGGGCTACAAGCAAGGGGCACTGCAAGGCGTTGCCGACCGCCCGGGGTTTTTGCCGATTGACCGGCTTCCTTCACCTCCTCTGATGGCATCAGTAACTGGGCGACAGAGCAGAGAAAATCATCCTTTTTGCCTCTTGATCTTTTAACATGCCTTCTGACCCCAACCGAAATTGGTCATCAAAGAGGTCTTCAGAAAATGGATTATCCACAGTGGTGGGTACACGAGTTGACATTTGGGCTGCTTCATGTTGGACAGATGCTGATGATGCTGATGATGACATTTGTGGCCGTGACTGCGAGGACGAGGAGGTAAGACTGCTAGATGCAGGTTGCATTAACCACTGAAGGACAGATTGGCGACGATGTTCGTTACTTAGATTCACAGGGCCCTGACCCAGCGATGACAGGCCTGACGGTCCGCAACTGACGATCCGCTGGCATGCGTGTTGTCGCCAGCACTGGAAGGAGCACCTTCTCTCGTACCTCTACCTCCATGTGCTACCCCCCTCTTTGCTCGCTTACCACCTGCATTTCGCTCCATGTTCAGAAATATAAAAATTTGAGAAGGTATGGAATAGTTTGGAAAGTCTCTTATTAAAAGACAGCAAATCACAGCTATTCTCAAATCCCTCTAATCAAAACAAAATTGCTGGATTCAAATTTAACTGCAAGGTGTCTATCAACAAATCTGGACTGGGCAAAAGTCCAAAAAACACGTATCTGTTATGTTTTGATATAATAAACTGTATTTTTGCACCTTTCAATTCACCTGTGGTGAATATAGAATTGCTGTTTTAAGATTTACGTAGATGCTGCGTCAATGAACAGTGCTGGGTGCGCAAAAGTCAAAAAACACGTAACTGTTATGTTTTGATATAATAAACTGTATATTTTTTGCACCTTTCAATTCATCCTGTGTGAATATAGAATTGCTGTTTTAAAGATTTTAAAGTAGATGCTGCGTCAATGAACAGTGCTGGGTGCGCAAAAGTAAAAAAACACGTAACTGTGATGTTTTCGTACGATACACGTAATTTTTGGCAACAAACAACCGTGCTGACTACAAGATTGCTGGTTTTGTAATTTAAGTGCAAGGTGGATATATCAACAGTCCCCAGTGTAATGGGGAAAATTGAAAATGAACACCTATCTGAAATGTATACTGATAATAAAAGTGGATTTTGCAGCTAACAAAGAGACCTGCAGTTACTAGAAATGATGTTTATCCAATATAAATTCAGGCTGCCCAATATCCAGGAAATATTTCAATAGCAAACTGTTAATAATAAAGATATTCCACTACAATGTCTACACTAAGTCTTTGTGAACTTTATCCAGTGTTCTTTATAGATAGAGCTTGTCTTGTTCGCCCGCGGTGCCCCCCCCCCCCCCCGCTCCCACCGCCGTAATTTTACAGTGGTAGATTCTGCTTTAAAAAATTCTCTAGCACTACAAAAATGTTCAAATCCCTAATCTAACTAAATTGGAAGGGTCACAGCTAATAGTAGAGGTTTCTCTGTGCAGAAATAGACTAAATTTCGCTGAGCTTGTTTGGCCACAGGCAAGCGCAGGTCCTATCCCTATGAACGTTGAGAGACACTGAGGCTGAAACAGGAAACGCTGTTTTTATGTAAAACGAGGTCATGTGATTTTTCCAGCCAATCGCAACCATACACATCCCAGTCATAACGTCGCACACACATCTCACCCTGCTCTATTCTGTAATCTGATTTGCTGGCCGCCAAAATTACAGGAAGCGCCGAAAAAGGCGCGATCTTAATAGATGATGCACAGATTTTAACCTTAATTATCGCATGATCTGGAAATTTCCATCACCATAAGAACCTTGCCGATTTCAACTTTGTCGATAAAAATCGCTCAACACTACTTATAAGGAAAACTCTAGCAAAAATCATACAAGAATGGTCATGATGTCTGATGCCACTACTGCCTATTATAGGTGCTCGGGCCATTACATAGCAACAATGGAGGTATTCACTGGGTGACAACTACAAATCTTATTAGTGCTGTGTAAATGTCCTGCAGGCTGCTTCCTGTAACTGATATGAGTGACTACCAGACAATTAGCACTGTCCCTCTCCGCAGGGGGTTGGAGTCCTGCATGTGACATGCATGCTGCTGCACAGGGCTCAGTCTGCAGCCCCTCCTAGGTCTTATACTTTGTCTTAGACTTAGTTATTATATTCTGTTCTGCAGCGTCCTCCTCAAAGTTTGGAATGATGAGTACAACTATAGATTCTGAGTCTTATGATATGGCCAAACCCCCCTACATGATGTCTGGGAGATTGTGGGACATGTAGGCATCAGACCTACTGCCTGCCAGGCTTGGACTGGCCCATAGGGAAATAGGTGAAACCCCGGTGGGCCCCTGAGCATGGTAGACCTGAAGTTGTTTTTTTAACTGTATATACATCCTTGGAAGAGGCAGAAAAGCAGAGAAATAGGGGAAAAAAGCAAGAGACAGCCTATCGGAGGTATGTGCAGTCATTTACAGTAGCTGTAGATTGGATTGGGCCCCTACCATAGACTCCACTGGTGGCCCCAGAAACAACTCAACTGGTGGGCCCCTAGAATCAACTCTACCTGTGGGCCCTAGACATCACAGTCCAACACTGCTGCCTGCAGACTGTTTTCAAGAGTTAAAATAATGAAAATTGAATTATGCTCATATTAAAGTCAAGTTAGAGGATGATTGGCTTAAAAAGCTGTAAAAGGAATCAATGGTTTCATTCGTCTGCTGTAGCTTTTCAATAAGGAGGTTGTTCCATTTTTTAAAATTAATTATAAGCTAATAAAATTCTAAATTTTCACCTTGTTTTTCACCACAATTCCAGTCCTGTCGCTGCTAGAGCAGTGGTATAAGTGGCGAAGGACGAGGGATCTGTCATATACAGGAGCCTAGTAGGATCTGCCAAAGTCTAAAAGGTGCCTGTCACATACACTATAATGCATAGGAAAACAGTATGATAATATATTAGGTATGTTATCAAACATTCACATAGTCTAGTCTCATATTGGTACAAAAAAAAGTGAAGAGCAAAAAAAAAAATATGGTTAAAAAATGTAAAAAAATAAAATAAGCATAAAACTCCTCATTTCCCAATTAAAGAAGACTATATTAAAAAATAAAAATAAACGCAATAGGTAATGCCGCCTCATAGCTATCAATTCTATAGAATTATTATGTTATTCAAAACGGAATGGGAAAAAAGAAAATCTTAAGTAGCCAACGTGATACTTTCACTGAGAATTAAAGGTTCTTTCTTGAACCACCAAATAGCATATATCACTGAATAGTAAAGGGTTAAAACTGCAATTTTTAATATACTTTTTTTTTTTTTTAAAAAATGTGTATTTCCACAGACCCAAAATTAAAACACGTCAAATGCAACAAACATTACAACTATTCAGTGATATACTGAATGTAGCCAACACGATACCAATAAAAGCTTATCCCCCAAATAAAAAAAACTTTTACACAACTCCACTGTCAAAAAAGTAGCAACATTTTTAGATTTTTTTTTAGAATGTTGTCACATAAATTCATGATTTTTTTAAGTGGCAAGATTTATGAATGCGATGAGCGCCCTGTAAGAAAAAAAGAGGCATGGTCTAAAACAAAGTTGGGGTGTGGTCTGTAAAAGAGGGGAGGGGGGTCAAACTTGGCAATGATAGCAAGCAGCAAAAATTCTAGCTACACTATTGTGGCAGTGTCTTCCTGGTCTTCTGTTTACATCCAGCGGGCTGTTTGCCACTAGGTCAGACAATCCCTTTAATCATTTAATGAACTGTCCCATTTTAACATTAAAAGGGGTTGTCCAGTTTACTTAACAATTGAATAATAAGCTACTGGTGTCCAATGAGATTAAGACCTGCACTCACCTTCTTTTTTACCTCTGTTCCAGCGCTGGGTCTCCCGGTCTTCTGTTTACTTCCTGTTTTTTTCAATGAAGTAGTCACCGCTCTGAACCGCTCTGAACGGTGATTGCAGCAGAGGCACGTGACCACTGCAGCCAATCAGCGACTGCAATAGGGACGTCCTGGTCGAAAAAAGATAGGAAGTAAATGGAACAGCCAGCGCTGGTACAGAGGTGAGGCTGAAGGGCAGTATAGGTTTATATTTTATTGGGCACTATTGTAGCTTATTTTCAAATTTTTAAATAAAATGGACAACCCCTTTAAGGCTGGGTTCACATGCTTTAACCAATGCAGCTGGACAAAGCCAAGCCCACGTGGGCTTTCATTGGCTGCATGAGTTTACCATTGATCTGTAATGTTACCAGTAAACTTGTACAGATATTGGCAGCCTGATGCAGGTGATCCCAGTCTAAGGGTCAGGTATTTTTTTAGCTATTTTATTCTAGCATTTTAAGAGACATAACTTTATTTAAATGTGTTTTGTCGATGTTGCTGTTGTATGAGGCTTGTTTTTTGTGGGCTAAGTTATGTTTCTAAGTGCCAACACCATAACTAACTTATAGCGCCACTGTTTTTCGCAAGTTAAATTTGTGCCATTCACTGAGCAGCGTCAATAACATGTTCCATTCATTCTATGGGTTGTTACGATTATGACAATATTTATTTTAATGTTTTATAGTTTGCGCAATGGAAATACTTAAAAGAATGTGTTTTCCTATTGCGGCATTCCAAGAGCCATAACATTTTTATTTTGCCCTCGATGTTGCTATTAGGACTTGTTTTCCTACTATGAGGGCTTGTGTTTTTGGTACCATTTTAGGTTATACATAAATTATCAAATAACTTTAATTAAATCTTATCTAGATGGCATGGGAAAAAACAACAATTTCAT
>JAODAL010075178.1:0-14098 GCA_025379985.1 Phyllomedusa bahiana
GTCCTCTCCCTCTGTCCCTTTGTTGTCACTTATTGCCACTTTGAAATTTGTTTGACCAATGTTATTTATGTCCCGCCTAAAAATGCAGCGCCCTGGAACAAGGGGCTCTAAAAAAAAATATAATAATAATAATAAAAAAATAATAATTTTTGCCTTTAAAAAAAGGGTTTTGCAGTATCATATATATATGACATGTTTGTGGGGTGGAGCAGTGCAGCACTGTTGATGTTGGTCATAGGCAGTCCTGAAGACATAGGTTTTCAGGTTACATTTGAGGCTGTGTATATATATATATATATATATATTGTGAGACAGTGACAGGGGGAATAGTGGACGGCAGATATATTTCCCCAAAAGTCCTTCCTATGCTCCCTTAGGCGGTATCGGGGCAGATGCTTTGTCACCGAGAAGCTGGGCTCGGTGAAGGAAGGCCGACAGCTAGGTGTCAGTACATATGTTGCTGAACATTCTTTTGGGTAGCGGTTCCAGTCCGCTTAGTCCGGGTCGGCCTTTCTGGAGTGGTCAAAGAGCTGGGTGGGAGGCCACTCCCACGCCCCAGATGAGGCGGGGCTCAGGCCTATAAAGCCTGAACCTACAGGCCAGTGTGGAGTGCTGGTGTCACTCTGAGGAAAACCTTGCTGTGAGTTAACAGACGCTGTCTGCTTTTCAGTCTAGTAAGGGTAAATGCTATGTGTAGCTAGCGCTCACCCGGGCAGGCGTTTTTTCTGTTTAGCCTGAAGTTAAGGCTTGTTTTTGTTTTTTTTTTTAAGTTCTGCTGAATAAACCCAGGCAGCGCCTGGAACTTGAACTTTACTCATGTCACTGTCTCTGTCTGTGGAGCCCTGTTTGCCTCCCTGACGCTAAACCTCCCAAATATATTTATATATATATATATTATATATATATATATATATATTATATATATAACCACACACACACCTTAGAATGTCCTGTGTTGGTTTGTAACCAAAACACTGGCACCATGTAGTTGGATGACGATATGACATACTAAGGCATCTATATATGTGGGTCACAAAATAGTAATTTAGCACCTGTTTATACTGTAGGGGACACTGTGACTCGCAATCACCAGTCAGAGGGTGAGTGTTAATGGAGAATGACACCACCCCACCCTTCCACCAGTGTAGGGACTTGTCCCTGAACAAACTGACTCTGTCAGTTATTTCACAAGAAACAGAAGTATTTACTAAAACAGACATATCAGGTATGGCCACAGGTCCTCTTTAAGGTGTGTTTATGGGCAAAACTGATGCACTGAACTATGCCTACAATATACATACAAATAACATTAAGGAAGCCATCTCTGTTTTATGCAGCACAACCACTGGTCTGCACGAAGTATAATATTGTGTATTAGTCTTATCAGCACAAATCATTTTTTTTAAAAGTTAATGAGAGGGTGAATCATAAGCCTAGAGGAGAGTTTTAAGAAAAAGGGGGTGTTTCAGGGATAAATCTAGAAACCTTGGCACCATACATAAAGATTAGCGACAGATGATGAGTCTGCAGTACTTAGTGCTGAAAGGCGTACATATGAAATTGGTGGGATACAAGTTTGCTTAAGTCTACGCCCTCTTTATACAGAGATGACCTAATAAAACAACAATTTAGTAATTGGGGTAGAAATGTGGATAGTAAGCACAGGCAGACATGAATCGCTCCGTACAAGTTTTCAAATAACCACAAACCAAAACAGCTTGTTTCAGCAGTATAAAAGTAATGCTAGATCTAAAACACACTGGAATAATCCTACCATATCCAATTCTTCTCCTGTACTCTAGGCTAGGAATAACACAAGGTATACATGGCAGAGATGGGGTAGATGGATAAATATTACAAGCGACACCATGATGTATGCACGTAGGGGTCTTGGGTGGAGGACGCAGACTCTGTGATGTCCATATACTTTAGTAGGATAGAGGAATAGAGGCCTTCCTGATGAGACAACCCCCTAAGGTTTCTGGATGTTTAGTAGTGTAAGGCTAAGTTAACACGACTAATTGCAGGGCGTACAGTACGCCCGCAATTACGCCGGGTATTCGGGAGCTTGCGCAGATCGGCGCGTACTCTACGATGTTGGGGGAGGAGGGCGGCCCCATAGACTGTCATTGCTCACGGCACGTTAGCGCCGTGAATAAATTACACGTCACTTATCTCCCTGCGCGTCGTATTGTACACCTGGGGAGAGGAGGCGTAACCCATAGTTCTCTATGAGAACTGTGGATTACCGTAATAACTGGGGTGCATTTCACTCGTATTTGAGTGCAGTAGGCCGTGAAAAACGCGCCGAAATGCACCCCAGTTTAAGCCGTGTGAACATAGCCTAAGGCTTTAGCATGATGTTGTCATAACTACATTAGCCATTAACCTTCTCTTGTCTCATACATCATACAACCTTATATAATTTGCCCAAACTCGATCAAAGCATACTTTAATTACATAGGAAACATTTTGATATTCCACGTTTCATTTTAAAAGAACCCCTATGGTACACAAGGGAAAAAATCTCTAGAAAAAATCTTGTCATCTTCATAGACTTTTTACTAGTTGTTTGACAACTTTAGCTGCTACCATAACATCTCACAAGAGGTCTTCACCTGGCTTTCTCGCAATACACAAAGTCCAGTTCACAAATGATAAGGGTAGAAATACATAGCGTGGTTGCAGTGCGGTTGTGATACGGCTTCACCCATGATTTTAATCTGCTTAAATAATGGCCATAATAATTTGCAAGTTAACACAAAACCACATGGCCATTAACATTGATAACGTTATTTCATAACATTGTGTTATTTGCCGGTGTTTTAACCTGCAAAATTGTGCATCCACTAGGCAATTAAATTGAAGTCAAGGGTGCAACCTTAAATTTCCTGCTTGAAAAATTCTTCTTCATCAAAGCAGATGTGCTGTTTTTGAGTTGAGAAAAGCTATGTGACAACCCTAAGGCAGACTTTAATGACGGTTACATTGTACTTATTGCTGTTTCAGGCACATATATCAGAAACAGATGAATAAACTGACAGAAGAACTCAAATATTTATACAGGTGACTTTCTTTATGAAACGTTCTTTGATATTGCAGGGAGATAGTTATGACTATTGACCCTTTACCTCTGCGCATTCAAAAACAGTAGAGGCGACCCTCCTTATATGCTTGGCTATATAGCTACTTAGCCTTCATGTATTCTATTCTGGCCAGTTAGAGAGGCTGCTTCCACCACCTTTAGCAATGTAGATGTGGAGTTTGGACCATTCAATTGCTTAACCCCTAATAGTGTTCTGCCTTCTACACTGGTAGCTACATTCATGCAAGAGCTTTAATAACATGACAATTTTATGTACATAATAGGGCTCCCACAGAGTGTCACTACTTTACCTGTGTCTGCCTTTAAGTTCATATTAATGGGGTTGTCCATGTAATAATTTTATATTTTAAATTGGATACTGTTGCCCTATGAAAATAATAAAAAACTTATAGCCACCTCTCACCTCATATTGGATTTTGAGCTGCGGCATCCTCACCTTCCTTCAATCCTTCCTTCTGTTACTTTCTGGTCTTCTGCTGAACCAGACGTCACATTGCTTAATGTCAACATACAGAAGTAAGTGCTTGAACTTTAGTTAATGTTAACGTTAGTTAAGTATATTGACCCTTAATACATTTGACTGACTTCTCTGTTCCGAGCACTTTCTTCTGTAGATCTCTTCCATGATCTACTTATACCCAGGACTGTGTCCAGAACAAGGGGGCATCTTCTATTTCTATAGAAAAATAGCTTCCTACATAAACATAGAAAGGGATTCTTTACTGTAAGAGCAGTGAGACTGTGGATCTCTCTGCCAGAGAAAGCTGTCATGGTGAATTCACTAACAGAGTTAAAAAAGACTTGGATGCATTTCTAGGGCGACATGTATAAATTCGAATGCATACTTTTTTTTTTAACTTGGCGCTGACACCTTAGTTCTAAATAGATATAGAAGAGTGTAGAATACGACAGATTTTTGGCGCATTACATAGAGCTTAATGTGCTGAACTTTGTATGGGCATAGAGTGTAATGCGCCAAAAATCTGTCGTATTCTACACTCTTCTATATCTATTTAGAAATGTGGTGTCGGCACCAAGTTAAAAAAAAAGTATTCATTTGAATTCATACAAGTAGCACTCTTAATGTTTCAATGCTAGGATTATGAGATTCTGAGAGTCTAGAATACGACAGATTTTTGGCGCATTACATGGAGCTTAATGCGCCAAGTTTGGCGCATTACACTCTATGCCCACACAAAGTTTGGTGCATTAAGCTCTATGTAATGCACCAAAAATCTTCATACTGTCGTATTCTACACACTTCTGTATCTATTTAGAACTGGAGTGTTGGCGCCAAGTAAAAAAAAGTACGCATTTGAATTCATACATGTCGCCCTCTAGAGTGTACTAATATAGCAAGTTATAATGACTAGGATTGTGGAGAAGGGTTGTTAATCTAGGGATTTATTGGTGCAGTGCTGGATCCACAGTGAGAGGCGAGCTGAGTATATATTTTTTTTATTTCATAGGGAAGCATTATTCAATTTAAAAAATAAAATGATTACCTGGACAATCCCTTTAATACCATACATTTGCATTTATTCTCCCCTACAAGCATTGCTGTACATATGGATGTAGCAAAGTTTAACGTGACTTGATATCACAGCTTTTCTTGTTATCTGTTCTTGGATCACAACAAAAGCCATTGCAAAGTACTGAAAACATTGGTATAACTTACCTGTTAAGTTTTGCCTTACTACATCTGTATGGTACCTGACCAAGCTTGTATGACAGAGTAGCCCACGAAAAACATCCACCACCTTTCTATCGAATGGGTGCTAAACATTAGACTAGTGGTCGTCTGACCACAACTTTATAGCCCCCACACTTCCTAATTGAGGGAGATGTAAGGAGCAGTGACTAAACATGCACATACAGCAGGTGAAATAACTATTGAATATGTCACTAGTTTTCAAAGCTTCATGCTATTGACATGAAATGTTAACCAGTTTGTAGTAACAATCCATGCAATCAACATAGGCAAAGAAATCAAACCAAGGATGTCCATAAATTAAGTTATATATAGTAATAAGAAATGACACAGGAATAAAAGTATTGAACACATGAAGAAAGAGGTGCAAAAAGTCATGTAGAGTAATAAGACAAGCTGAAATCTATCAGTATTTAGAAAGCAATCCTGCCACTTAGTAACAAATATATCAGCTGGTTCAACTGATGGCTTATTAAAAGGTGTCTCATTACCAAGGTGCCACACAAGAAACATCTCATGATAAAACCAGAGAGCTGTATCAAGACCTTTGCAACCTTATTGTTACAAAACATACTGATGGCATTGATTACAGAAGAATTTCTAAACTACTCGAGGTTCCAGTGAGCACTGTGGGGGTCATAATTCAAAAGTGGAAAAAACGTATAAAAATTCCTCCATAAATCGGCCATGATCAGGAGCTCCTCGCAAGATTTCAGACAGAAGTGTGAAAAAATTATCAGAAAGGTTGTCCAAAAGTCAAGGACAACCTATGGAGAGCTACAGAAAGACATGGAATAAGCACGTGCAATTGTTAAAAAAAAAAAAAAACAATAAGTAGTGCACTCAAACTCTATAGCCCATATGCACGCTCACCACGCAAGACTCCAATGCTGAACAAAAAGTTCAGGGGTGTTTAAAGTTTGCTCTACAACATTTAGACAAACCTATGAAATACTGGAGAATACAGTACAGTCTGATCAGATCAAACTCTTTCAACGTCATAATACTCACCATGTTTGGAGGCCAAAAGGCGCTGCATATCACCCCCAAAAACACCATACTAAGAGTGAAGTGTGGAGGTGGGAACATCATGGTGTGGGGCTGTTTTTCAGCATATGGCACTGGCAAACTTCATATAATTGAAGGAAGGATGAATGGACAAATGTACTGAGACATTCTTGATAAAAATCTGCTGCCATCTACCAGGATGATGAAGATGACATGAGGATGGACATTTCAGCAAGACAACGATCCCAAACACACGGCCAAGGAAACTCTCAACTGGTTTCAGAATACGAGAATAAAGCTGCTAGACTGGCCCAACCATTCACCAGACCTGAATCCAATAGAAAATCTGTGGAAGGAACTAAAGTTCAGGGTTCATAGAAGGTGCCTCCGGAAGCTTCAGGATTTGAGGAGTGTTTGTGTGGATGAATGGGTCAAAATCCCACCTGAGCAATGCATGGACTAGTTTCTCCATACAGAAGGTGTGTTGAAGCTGTCATCACCAACAAAGGCTTTTGTACAAGTATTAATTTCAGTAAGTGTGTTCAATACTTTCTCCGGGTGTCGTTTCTCATTATTACACATAATTTATGGACATCTATGGTTTGATTTCTTTGCCTGTGTGGATTTGATGGGTTGTTATCGACATGAGAATGTCATGTTAAAAGCACCTTTATAAATAGATTTACTTAGAAAATAGGTGACGTGTTCAATACTTATTTCACGCGCTGTATATATTTCCCTTACACAGAAAGATGTGTAAGGATGATAAGGAATCATAGGATCCTACTTGTATTACCTATATGTATCTTTGTGACCTGTAGGTCAGATTCTAGTGAAGCCACATGCACATATAATACACTCAGAAAATAATGTATTATGCCTTTGCTAAGAATAGTTGGTTACTCACAGAATAATGTCCTGAGAAAACCTCCAGACAGAAAGTGCACAACCCACAGGAATGCCGTAAAAAAAATGATCTGAACGGGAGCTGATGTTAAATTAACCCATATGTGCTCTCGGGAAAGGATTCGGTCTGTTCTGCAAGACCTTTAATTAGTCCTCGTAGCTGATGTTACAGAGGAGCAATGACATGGAGAGTGTGGGGTCATGTCAGGCATGATGACAGTCAGTTGATCAGAAGTCTCTTATTTTACATTTTTGCTCCATGTCTACATTCATGGCCATATTCTTTACACTTATTCTTTTCCAACATTAGTCAGATCTATGTCAGAAAAATTATATTTAGTATGAGAATCTGCATTTTATTTATATGTTTCTTTTTGAACTTTATAAAAGATTCAATGGAGCGAGTGAGATGCAAAAATAAACCTACAAAACGTGTACTCTGGGACTGTACAGTATTTTGTCAACGTGTAATCTTTCCACATGTTTCATGTTAAATGAAAGCCAGAATCTCCTCTGTGGCTTTCTACATGTGTAAAGCAGTAGGAGAATTAAAGGGACAATAATGGTATTGCTAGATTTTATGTGCTTTCTATATAGTGTATGGCAACAGCAAAGAAAGTTGACACCTGCAGAAGAGCCTTATTCCCAAGGCAGCAATTTACTTTAGGAGATACAGTAGCTCCCTCCTGTTAAATAGCATTCACAGTTTTATGTAATAGAAATGTATTCATTGTATAAAGAAAAGCTATGTAATGTTTTTTGAGATTTTTTTGTTAATGAATATGACCAATATAGTTTATATCTCGAGGCCAAAAAGGTAACAGATCACATATGACAGTTTACTCTAATTGTATCCAGTTTAGGCAATCCTCTTGGAGTTAAAGGGGTTTTGCCACAATCTAATGTTGATGTGGGATCCTCCAAAATGGGTTTTTAATCACTTTTCTAAATATATTCACAAAAAAGTGAAGCCTCTGAGAGCTACAGCCTGACTAAGCTGCCCTTGGTTTCCTGACAGTTTACATTAGACACGACTAGGAGCTGACAAGAGCTGATCTGGCCGCGATTGGGTTGTTTGCACTTCTTATCTGATGGCAGGGAACATGAACTAGCTTTGAAGGGACTGTGTCTTTTGTTTAGAGAATCCACTGGTTGTAATGTAATTATCTGAGTAAACATGCAGTTGCTCCCTGGCTTTTTGCTCAGCCTCCCTCCTTCTCCCCCTGCAGCCCTTCCTGAATGAATGAAAGAACCCTGCCTGCTGAGACCTTATCTTCTCTCCTGAGCAAATAAGAGGGAGAAATAAAACGCATATAGCTTGTGCACAATACAGTTCTCCTCTGTGGATTAGCAAAACAATGTTTGCTCAACTACAGAGACTGAGTATCAGGAGCGTGCATGGGAGGTGGAGTGATGACATCACAGAGGAGGTACTTGTTTTTTTAAACACAGAAACACAATGCCCCTTTTTCAAGCCTCAAGAGGGGAGTATCAGCCTGTTAGGTAAGGAACTCACTTCTTGGAAAAACCCCTTTAACATGGTTAGCCATCTACAAAATGCTCTGTTGATCAAAGACCTTAAAAACAGGGGAAAAAACACATTAATTCCCCTCTGAAGGCTTCTCCCTTTCAGCAACAATGCTGCTCCTAAAGGCTTCATGCCAATCATATTATGTTCATACAGTGGGGAAACTAAGTATTTGATACACTCGTGATTTTGCACATTTTCCCACCTACAAGGAATGGAGAGGTCTGTCATTTTTTTGTAATTACCCTTTAACTGTGAGAGACCAGAATCTAAAAAAATCCAGAAAATCACATTGTATGATTTTTAAATAATTAATTTTCATTTTATTGCATGAAATAAGTATTTGATACAGCAGAAAACAGAACTTAATATTTGATACAGAAACTTTTCTTTGCAATTACAGAGGTCAGATGTTTCCTGTAGTTCTTGACCAAATTTGCACACACTGCAGCAGGGATTTTGGCCCACTCCTCTATACAGATCTTCTCCAGATCTTTCAGGTTTTGGGGTTTTCACTGGGCTACATTAATTTTTCAGCTCCCTCCAAATATGTTTGATTGGGTTGGGGTCTGGAGACTGGCTAGGCCAATACAGGACATTGATATGCCTCTTACAGAGCCACTCCTTAGTTGCCCTGGCTGTGTGTTTAGGTCATTGTCCTACTGGAAGATCCAGCCATGACCCATCTTCAATGCTCTTACTGAGGAAAGGAGGTTGTTGGCCCAAATTTTGCGATACATGGCCCCATCCATCTCCCTTTAATAGAGTGCAGTCCCCTTTGCAGAAAAATACCCCCAAAGTATGATGTTTCCACCCCCATGCTTCATGGTTGGGATGGTGTTTTTGGGATTATATTCATCCTTCTTCCTTCTTCAAACAAAGTTGTCACGATTCCAACCCAAGTGACTGGAAACGTGCGGGTTGGGCCGATCCTTTGGGCCCACCGCAGGCACAGATGGTAGATGCAGGCGGTGGGCAGCCGAAGTGCTAGTCTGGGTTGACGGTACAGGAACACAGATAGGGCACCGCTGGTGTAGACGTTAAAGGTACACACAGTCCAGGTGTAGCTGGGGAATGTATGCACAGTCCAGGTAGGTAGCAGGCTACTGTATGATGCCAGGTAACAGCAGGTATAGGCAGGCTGGTGCAGCGGCAGATGTACAGCAGGAACTGATAAACGTGTAGAACCTACAAGAGAACAGCAGCAATGCAGCAGCCGAGGGGTCAAGCTCTTGTGCTGAAGACAACAACTAACTGACATCAGCCTGAGGGAGGAAGCTCCTTAAGAAGCCAGAGGTCACAGGTCACTGGGCCGGACCAAGGACCATTGACTCCTCAAGTACCATGCAGTGCCGCACGCGTGCCCCTAGAGGTAGCATGTGTGTGCACAGGAAGTCAGGAAGCTGGAGGAAGCCATGGTGACTGAGACCTGCAAGCAGGAGCTGGGACAGGTGGGTGAATAGAGCCAGAAGCACCAGAGACACGGGCACGCTGACGGTCCGTAGCAGGGGCCGCAGTGTGAACCGTGGCTACGGTGAGTGAAGTTCATACCAAAAAGTTCTATTTTGGTCTCATCTGACAACATGACCTTCTCCCATGCCTCCTCTGGATCATCCAGATGGTCATTGACAAACTTCAAACAGCTCTGGATATGTGCTGGCATGAGCAGGGAGACCTTGCATGTCCTGCAGGATATTAATACATGACAGTGTAGTATGTTACCAATGGTAATCTGTGAGACTGTGGTCCCAGCTCTATCCAGGTCCTCCCATGTAGTTCTGGGCTGATTCCTGACCTTTCTCAGAATCATCTTTACCCCACGAGACGAGATTTTGCATAAAGCATCAGAACGAGGAAGATTGGCAGCCATCTTTTGTTTCTTCCATTTTCTAATAATTGTGTTAACAGATGTTGCCTTCTCACCATGCTACTTGCCTATGGGCCTGTAGCCCATCCCAGCCTTGTGCATGTCTACAATTTTGTCCCTGCTCTCCTTACAGCTCTTTGGTCTTGGCCACGGTGGAGAGGTTGGAGTGTGATTGATTGGGCATGTGGACAAGTGTCTTTTATACAGGTAACGAGTTCAAACACATGTAAACAATACAGATAATGAGTGCAGAGTAGGAGGGCTTACATACTAACAAGTAAGAGCCAGAATTCTCATTTCATACAATAAAATACAAATTAATTTATTTAAAAATCATACAATGTGATTTTCTGGTGTTTTTTTAGATTCTGTCAGTTGAAGTATACCTACGATAAAAATTACAGACCTCTCCATTCTTTGTAGGTGGGAAAACTTTCAAAATCACAAGTGTATCAAATACTTATTTTCCCCACTGTATGTCACATTACTCTGTAGCCCATCACTGGCTTTAGAAGTCTTTTAGGATACATTCACATGGCTTATTGGGGTGTGTACAGGTACACATTGCAATACGCCTCATCAGAGCTGTTGAAAGGACACTCTGGCCAGCATGTACATTCAACGTGAGGCAGCTTTCTGCCTTGTATACCTTTCTATATCTCAGCACGTAATTTACGTCCGTAAAAAGAAGTGACATGCCGAGAAATATTATTGTAAAATCACCATCGTCTGAACGATTTTACTAGTAACATTCTTTTTACCATATTTGCGGAGTGTATTTCGGAGGAATTACACACAGAAATATGCCCCATAAATACACAGTGTGAATATAACCTTACTGTATGAATGTCACATGATTGCTGAGGCCAGGGATTGGCTGCAGTTTCACATGACAGACGAACGTGACATCATCAGATGGACTCCAAAAAATTGGGAATCTCGCAAGAGAACAGAGAGTGACTTTTGATCACTATATTGACCTCCCCGACATGTTTCGCCAGCTAACCTGGCTTTATCAGGGGTTAGAGGTCCGATGGGACCTCTAGACCTCTGTCTAGAAGTGTCACCAGCTGCAGACGGTGTCACAGGGGAGCCTTATTTGTCCTGTGTCCATTAGATTAGGGACGATTGCCCAAGTAGGAGGCTTGGGATCCCTTACTGGAGCTAGTAAACTGCTGTATATATAAGGCTTTCCTGTTAATATGTGGTGCTCCACCAGACTTGATAATAGAAAAGGAGTTATTCCTTCTTTCAGAAGCAATAAGGGTTAAATGGAGAGGTTAGAAATCAGTTTTTAAATAGTGTGTATAGAGGTTAAGAGTTATACATAATAAAAGTTACGTTTTAGTGTTTTACAGATAGAGAACTGATAGAGTTTAAGTTTGCCTATGGCAAAATAGTAAATATAATAATCATCAGATGGAAACACCAAAAGCGGCTGCAGGGCGGGAACAGAGCAGCCTTTAGTGAATTGACCTTATTTTTTCTATTTTTAAGGGCCTGACCAGCAGAATTTTTTTAACATTAACAGACAAATCCTTTAAACAGCATGGACCTCAGACTGAGACGTCTTAGTTGACACTTTTAGGTAAATTATCAGAACTAGAGAGAAAGAGATTTGTTCAGTTTATTTGCTTAGCTCAGAGAGGATTGTGAAGAGTGTAGTAACAAATACAGACCCCTCTGCATAATATTAGGCATAGGATAGTAACAGGAATGTGACCTTTCACTGGTAGCAAGCACTGCTTAAGAAATTGATACAAATTGATGCAGAAACTGATTTTGCTGCAATAGTTCCCAATGCAATCACTAGACGTCTATAAGGCTGTGTGGGGATATGGCATACCTCTGTGCACTGACAAAGCTTCATGTTAGTGTCATTTGCTGTCCTTAGGAAAAAACTAAAGGAGACATAATTGCAATTTACATGGAGCAAGTGGTCTCTTTTGCTGTAAATCTTTTATGTTTTTATGTTTCTTTGTCACTTTCCAGACAAAAGGAAGAAAAATTACACAGCCTTTGCTTGATGTGACCACATGTAATTTGTGCTTTGTACAGAATTGTGTGACACAAGTCAAACGGTAACCTTTAAGTAGAAAGCAATAGAGACCAGGCTGCAAAGTCCTTAAAGAAGGAGACAAAATGATATACAGTTAGGTCCATATATATTTGGACACTGACACAAAATTAGTTTTTTGTACCATTTTACTGAAACAAATCTAAGTTACAGTTATATAAGGGACATGGACATAAAGTCCAGACTTTCAGCTTTCATTTGAGGGGATCCACATTAAAATTGGGTCAAGGGTTTAGTAGTTTTCGCTCCTTAACATATGCCATCCTGTTTTTAAAGAGACCAAAAGTAATCGGACAAATTAAACAATTGTAAATAAATTGTTAATTTCTAATCCTTGCTTGAAAACCCTTCGTTGGCAATGACTGCCTGAAGTCTTGAACTCATGGACATAACCAGATGCTGTGTTTCCTCCTTTTTAATGCTCTGCCAGACCTTTACTGCAGCGGTTTTCAGTTGCTGTTTGTTTGAGAGACTTGCTGTCTGAAGGCTAGTCTTTAACAAGTGAAATGCCTGCTCAATTGGTTGAGGTGATTGACTTGGCCATTCAAGAATATTCCACTTCTTTGCTTTAATAAACTCCTGGGTTGCTTTGGCTTTATGTTTAGGGTCATTGTCCATCTGTTTTATGAAATGCTAACCAATCAGTTTGGCTGCATTTGGCTGGATTTGAGCACACAGTATGTTTCTGAATACCTCAGAATTCATCCGGCTGCTTCTGTCCTGTGTCACATCATCAATAAACACTAGTGACCCAGTGCCACTGGCAGCCATGCATGCCCAAGCCATCACACTGCCTCTGCTGTGTTTTACAGATGATGTGGTATGCTTTGGATCAGGAATTGTACCACGCCTTCACCATACTTTTTTCTTTCCCTCATTCTGGTAAAGGTTTCATCTGTCCAAAGATTGGTCTTTCAAAACTGTACGGGCTTTTTTATAAATTTTTTTTTTTTTTTTAGAAAAGTCCAATCTAGCCTTATTCTTGAGGCTTATGAGTGCAGTGAACCTTCTGTATTTACTTTCATGCAGTCTTCACTTTATGGTATATTGGGATATTGATACGCCTTACATCCTGGAAAGTGTTGTTCGCTTGGTTGGCTGTTGTGAAAAGGTTTCTCTTCAGCATGGAAATTATTCTACGATCATCCAGGTCCTTTTGCATTGATGTGTTCACCAGCGCTTTCTTTTTTTCTAAGGATGTACCAAACTGTAGATTTTGCCACGCTTAATATTGTAGCAATTTCCTGGATTGTTTTTTTTTTCTGTTTTCACAGCCTAACAATGGCTTGTTTCACCTGAATGGAAATGTTTTCTTCACAGTCATATCTTCCAAATGCGAGCACCACTTCTCAAATAAACTCCAGGCCTTTTATCTGCTTATTTGAGATTGACATAACGAAGGAATTGCCCACACCTGCCCATGAAACAGCCTTTGAGTCAAATGTCCAATTACTTTCGGCCACTTTAAAACAGGGTGACACATGTTAAGGAGCTGAAACTTCTAAACCCTTCATTCAATTTTAGTGTGGATACCCTCAGATGAAAGCTGGGTCTGGACTTTATATCCATATAACTATAACATGTTTAAGTAAACAGGTAGAAAAAACAAATTTTGTGTCAGTGTCCAAATATATATGGACCTAACTGTATTTCGTGTGAACATTTACATTACAATGAATTTTAGTTTAGTAGTGTCCTAGTAGATAGTTTCTCAACCTGTGCTATGTGTACCCTAAGAAATAAATTCTACAGCTAGACTGTATGGTGACTCCAATACTGCGACTTTCTTTCACAAAGGTCATTCTCCTTCTTTCACTTATGTCATTTGGGCACTGCTTCATGTCCCTTGATTGTGGGGGCATATTTTGCAGACTGGCTGAGTTATAGGGGCATTT
>JAODAL010075179.1:0-14098 GCA_025379985.1 Phyllomedusa bahiana
AATGGGGCCTAGAACCCAATAGACCCGGGGAGTATCATACAGTAGTCCTGGGGACCTAATACCCAATAGTCCGGGGGAATATCTATACAGACGTCCTGTTTGATACCTGTGACACTCAAGCTAGTGGCCACTTCCGCCCGAGAGCCTGCTTGAAGCCTGGGCAAGGCAAAGTCCTACTGATAAATTTTGTAGTGTTGTCTTGGCCCTGATATCAAAAATGAGGAGGTTGAGGATAGGGGAGGGTTTAAAAATCCCAATTCCCTGATCCCCTAAATGTATTAGGCAACGGGGATAAAACACCTGTTGGGAAATTTTACCTTGGCTCCTTGTTAGGACCCGAAAGTTGTGAAAAAAGAAATGAAACACTGAACTTTGGACGAGTGCAGAAAAGGGGAAAGGTGGGTTTCATTTAGAATTAAAAAAAATTACAAAAAAATTAACCCTTAAAGTGAACAAATTATTGAACCCCGGGGCTTCTACTGACGACAAGGAACTGGTTAATTTTGCTTCCTCTGCTCCACTGATACAAGAAGGAGGCTCCGCTCATCCCTTTCCCGAAGCCCCGAGTTCCTCCCAGTTCTGCTGCCACTGACGTCTGATGGATCAATGCTCCGGTCTCAGCGCCGCGCTCTTGTCTTTGAAGCGACGTGCTGACAGTCAATACTTGAACGCTGACATCAGACGCTCTAGAGAGTCCTCCGCTCTAGGCAGATTAATGCAAAAATGCTCAAGGCCACAAATGCTGGGCGCCCGGGGACGTGGTGGAGCACCTGCTCGGAGCTGGACGGCCATCAGCTCCACCTTCTGCATTCTGAGTCATCGTGAGGAGATGGACGACGCCGGTGATGTCACAGAAGATCACAAAATGGTCTCCTAAAGCGCAAAGTGAGAAAAGACAAAATACCGGAGGACCACTCCACAAAAAATAGCGGGTTGGCCAAAATCTGGGTTTTCCACAAACCCCTCTCTGAAGTCTTCTTGCAAAAAACCCCCCCATTTAAATCAGGGAGGCTAGTGGCCTGCAGGGGAGCACGGGAAACCCTCAGAACCACCCACA
Organism: Phyllomedusa bahiana; assembly: GCA_025379985.1. NCBI lineage: Eukaryota > Metazoa > Chordata > Amphibia > Anura > Hylidae > Phyllomedusa > Phyllomedusa bahiana. Next base: position 1,058 of record JAODAL010075179.1, read on the forward strand.
GCCTGAACAGGAAGTGTGATCTTGAAGCTGTAGAGCCACAGACAGCCTGAATAGGAAGAGTGAGCCTGAGACTATAGAACCACCCACAACCTGAACAGGAAGTGGGAGCCTGGGATCCAAGGAGCCACCCGAGTCTCACAGGAAGTGGGAGCCTGAAGCTGTAGAACTGCCCACAGCTTGTGCGGGAAGACCAGGAGCAATACTGTTAGTTTTTGTTATTTTTAGCCCATTAGACCTCTCTACCTACTTGGGGACCTATAACCTGCCTATATACCTACTGGGGGAACCTATAACCTGCCTATATACCTAATGGGGAACTTATAACCTGCCTATATACCTGCTGGGGATGTATAACCTGCCTATATACCTACTGGGGGACCTATAACCTGCTTATATACCTACTGGGGGACCTATAACCTGCTTATATACCTACTGGGGACTAAAACCTGCTATATACCTACTGGGGGACCAATAACCATGCTTTATAATACCTACTGGGGTACCTATAACCTGCTTATATACCTACTGGGGATCTATAACCTGCTTATATATTTACTGGGGGACCTATAACCTGCTTATATACCTACTGGGGACCTATAACCTGCTTATATACCTACTGGGGACCTATAACCTGCTTATATACCTACTGGGGACCTATAACCTGCTTATATACCTACTGGGGGACCTATAACCTGCTTATATACCTACTGGGGGACCTATAACCTGCTTATATACCTACTGGGGACCTATAACCTGCTTATATATCTACTGGGGGACCTATAACCTGCTTATATACCTACTTGGGGACCTATAACCTGCCTATATACCTGCTGGGGACTTATAACCTGCCTATATACCTACTGGGGGACCTATAACCTGCTTATATACCTACTGGGGACCTATAACCTGCTTATATACCTACTGGGGGACCTATAACCTGCTTATATACCTACTGGGGACCTATAACCTGCTTATATACCTACTGGGGACCTATAACCTGCTTATATACCTAGTTGGGGACCTATAACCTGCTATATACCTACTGGGGACCTATAAACCTGCCTAATTATACCTACTGGGACCTATTAACCTGCTTATAAACCTAGTTGGGACCTATAACCTGCTTATAAAACCAACTGGGGACCTATAAAACCTGCTTATATACCTACTTGGGGACCTAAAACCTGCCATAATACCATGCTGTGACTTATACTAACCCTGCCAATATACCTGCGGGGACTCATATAACCTGCCAATATACCTACTTGGGGGACCTATACCCTGCTTAGATATACCATACTGGGGAACTTATATACCTGCTTATATATCGATACTGGTGGGACCTATAACTGCTATATACCTACTTGGGAGCCTACTAACCTGCCTAATACTGCTGGGGACTATACCCTGCCTATATACCTACAGGGGACCTATAACCTGCCTTATATACCTTAGTTGGTGACCTATCACCAACCTGCTGATATACCTACTGGGGACCTAAAACCTGCTTATATACCTACAGGGGGACCAAAAACCTTCCTATATACCTCTGGGACTTATAAACCTCCTATAAACCTGCTGGGGACTTAAACCTGCCAAGATACCTACTGTGGGACCTAAACTCACTGCTTATATACCTAATGGGAACTATAACCACGCTTTATATATCAACTGGGACCTATAACCTGCTTTAATAAACCTACTTGGGACCTATAGATAACCTGCCTATATACCTGCTGGGACTAATAACCTGCCATAATACCTTGCTGGGGACGTAAACCTGCCTATATACCCTAATGGGGGCCTAAAACCAGCCTATACACCTACTGGGGACCTATAACCAGCTTATATACTACTGGGACCTATAACCTGCCTATACACCTGCGGTGACTTTATAACCTGCCTATAATACCTGCTGGGGACTTATAAAACCTTCCTATAATAACCTACGGACCTATAACCTGCTAATAATACCAACTGGGACCTATAACCTGCTTATAATCTACTGGGCCTATAACCTGCTGTATATACCGTGCTGGGGACTTAAAACTGCCTATATACCCTGGCGGGGACTTATAACCTGCCCTATATACCCTATGGGGGACGGATAACCTGCTTAAAATACCTACTGGGGACCTATAACCTGCTTAAATACCTACTGGGGGACCTATAACCAGCATATAACCCTACTGGGGGACAAAAACCTGCTTATATATTCTAACTGGGACCTATAACCTGCTTATATACCTCTGCGGGACACTATAACTGATTATATACCTACTGGGGGGTACCCTATAACCTGCCATATACTTACTGGGACCTATAACCGCTTATATACCTCAGGGGGACCTATAACCTGCATATATACTCAACTGGGCGGACCTAATAACCTGCTTATATACCTACTGGGACGCTAATAACCCTCTTATATACCTGACTGGGTGACCTATAACCTGGCTTAAAACCTACTTGGGGACCTATAACCTGCCTATATACCTGCTGGGGACTTATAACCTGCCTATATACCTGCTGGGGACTTATAACCTGCCTATATACCTACTGGGGCATGTAATACACCTGCCCAAAATACCTACTGGGGGACCTATAACCTGCCTATATATCTACTAGGGGATCTATAACCTGCTTATATACCTACTGGGGACCTATAACCAGTTATATAACCTACGGGGGACCTATAACCTGCTTAAAATTACCCAACGGGGACCTATAACCATCCTATATACCTGGCAGGGGACTATAATAACCAGCTTATATACCAACGGGGACCTATATCCTGCTTAGAAAGCACTGGGGGACCGTAGAACCTGCTTATATACCTACTTGGGGACCTATAACCTGCTTATATACCTACTGGGGACCTATAACCTGCTTATATATCTACTGGGGGACCTATAACCTGCTTATATACCTACTGGGGACCTATAACCTGCTTATATACCTACTGGGGACCTATAACCTGCTTATATACCTACTGTGGGAGCCTAATAAACCTGCTTATATACCTCCTGGGGGACCTATAACCCTGCTATATACCTACTGGGGGACCTATTAACCTTCTTATATATCCTACTGGGGACCTATAACCTTCCATATATAGCCACGGGGGACTATCACCTGCTTTATAAACCTACTGGTGACCTATAACCTGCTTTATAACCTACTGGGGACTCTATAACCCAGCCTATATACCTGCTGGTGGATGTAATAAACCTGCCTATATACCTACTGGAGGACCTATAACCTGCCTATATACCTGCTGGGGATGTATAACCTGCCTATATACCTACTGGGGGACCTATAACCTGCCTATATATCTACTAGGGGATCTATAAGATGCTTATATACCTACTGGGGACCTATAACCTGCTTATATACCTACTGGGGGACCTATAACCTGCTTATATACCTACTGGGGACCTATAACCTGCCTAATACCTGTCTGGGGAACTTATAACCTGCTTAAATACCAATTGGGACCATATAACCTGCTTATTATTTCTACTGGGACCTATAACCAGCTTAAATACCTAGTGTGGGGACCTATAACCGCTTAAAATATGGCCTACGGGGACTATAACCAGCTTATGATACCTCACTATGGGACCTATAAACCTGCTGATCAAACTACTGATGGGGACCTATACACCTGCTATATATACCTACTGGGGGACCATAACCAGCTTATATACAACTGTTGACCTATAACCTGCTTATATATCTACTGGGGGACCTATAACCTGCTTATATACCTACTGGGGACCTATAACCCTGCGTTATATACCTGACCTACTGGGTACCTATAACCTGCTTATCTAACCACAGGGGGACCTATAACCTGCTTATATACCTGCTGGGGACCTTATTAACCTGCCTATTACCTACTGGGACCTATAACCTGCTTATATACCTACTGGGGGATCCTATAACCTGCCCGGATTTAAATACCTACGGGGACCTATAAACATGCTTATATATCTACAGGGGGACCTGATAACCTGCTTATATCCTACTGGGGACCTATAACCTGCTTATATACCACCTGGGGGACCTATAACCCTGCATATCTACCCTACTGTGGACCTATAACCTGCTATATACTTCTGGGGACTACAAACCTGCTATATACCTACTGGGACCTATAACGCTTCATATACCTACTGGGGGAGCCTATAACCTGCTTATATACAATTGGGGAACCTATAACCAACCGCCTTAAATAGCCTACTGGGGGACCTACTAACCTGCTTATATACCTCTGTGGACGTTATAACCTGCCTATTACCATGCCTGGGGACTATAACCATACATGCCAACTCTCCCAGTATTTGGCGGGGGGGTTCCGCTAATTGGGGTCCCCTCCCGCCCTCGCCGTGGGGTGTGGGCATTCCCACCCGCCACGCAGCAGGCGGCGGGGGCTCTTTAAATTGCCGCGGCGCCGAGTAATTCTAGTCGCTACTCAGCGCCGCCGGGCCGCTCTACAGCAGGCGGGTGTGAAGCGGCCGCTGCGCCCGCTTCACCCGCCCGTAGTCTCGCTGTGCAGGGAGGAGCAGATGGAACGTTCCTCTACCTTCCCTCCTCCCCCTGTATGTCCGACGCCGAGTGTTTGCCCAAACATACAGGTCCGCGGCGCAGGGGAAGTGACGCGCGCTGCAAGGGAGTGACGCGCGGCTGCTCTCACTTCCCCCTGCCCCGCTAGATCGTCCGGAGCGGCCGTGCTGCAAGGAGCCTGGTGTAGGTAAGTGGATTTTAATTATATATTTTTTATTAGCTATATGGTGGCCTCTGCCTACAAGGGGGGCACCTGGCACAAGGGGGGGTTACTGGCACAAGGGGGGGTTACTGGCAAAAGGGGGGAAATACCTGGCAACAAGGGGCACACCTGCAACAAGGGGGCACTACCTGGCAACAGGGGGGGGGCACAACCTGGAAACAAGGGGGCACTACCTGGCACAAGGGGGAAACCCTGGCACAAAGGGGACTTCCCGGCACAAGGGCACTCCGGGCACAAGGGGGCACTACCGGCAAGGGGGTCACCTGGCAACAAGGGGAAACTACCGGGCAACGAGGGGGCACTACCGGGCAACAAGGGGCACTACCTGCACAGAGGGGGCACTACCTGGAAAAAAGGGGGATCTACCTGGAAAACAAGGGGGCACTACCGGGAAAGAAGGGGCACAAAACCCTGGCCAACAGAGGGCCTCCCTGGAAAACAAGGGGGGCACTACCGAAAAAAGGGGGGGCATACCGGGCAAAAAATTTGGGGGACTCCTGCAAAAAGGGGGGGCATCAAAATGGCAACAAATTTGCCTACCTGCACAAAGGGGGCACTATTTGGCAAAAGGGGCACTACCTGGCCCCCAAAGGGTTTTGCATTATGGAAGGGGTGGGCTTTTTGAAAGGGGGCGTGGCAAAACCCGAAAAATGGGAACAATCATCCCCGTTGGGGAACTTCCCCATAAAAGAAAGGAATACGTCCACCTTAAGGGAACCTCCCATAAACTTTTGGGAACCAAAGGGGTCCCCTGAGGGACTCCTGAAAAATGGGAAAAACCTGCTCCCCCGCTGGGAAAACCCCCTAAACGTGGGGAAAAAACCTCCCCTTTACTGGGGAAAAATCCCATAAACAGGGAAAAACCGCTTCCCCTTTCTGGGAATCCCTTTAAAAAAATGGGAGAAACATACTCCCCTGTCTAAAAAACTAGAACAGTGGGAAAATGTCCCCTGTACTGGAACTTCCATGACCCGAATGGAGAAAATGTCCCCTGTACGGGGAAACCCCCAAAAACAGAATGGAGAACACAGGCCCCCGTTGGGAAATCCCCGAACAGAATGGGGAACACAGGTCCCCCGTACGGGAACCCCATAAAAAATGGAGAACCCACGCCCCCTGTCTGGGAACTCCCTGAAAGAAAGGGAAAACAGCCCCCCTGTACTGGGAAAATCCCATAGAACAGAAGGAGAACACACCTCCCCTTTTCGGAACTCCATAGAACAAATGGAAAACAGGCTCCCGTACTGGGAACTCCCATGAACGAATGGAGAAAAACAGCGTCCCTTTTCTGGGAAATCCCATAGAACAGAATGGAGAACACAGCGCTCCCCTTACGGGAAACCCCCTAAAAAGGAGAACAAGCACCCCGTCTGGGAACTCCCATAAAAAAAGAATGGAGAAAACAGCGCTCCCCCCCTTTCTGGGAACCCTAGAAAAGAATGGAGAACACAGCGCTCCCCCCGTATGGGAACTCCCCAAAAACAGAATGGGGGACACACGCTCCCCTGTACTGGGAAAACCCCTAGAACAGAAAGGAAAACACAGGCTCCCCTGTACCGGAACTTCCCCTAGAACAGAATGGGAAAAAACAGGCTCCCCTTTCTGGAACTCCCATAAAAGAATGGGACACAGCGCTCCCCTGTACCGGGGGAAATCCCAAGAAAAAAATGAGAACACAGCGTCCCCTGTAAATGGGAACCCCATAGAAAAAAAATGGGAACACAGGCCCCCCCTCCCCAAAAAAGTGGGGAAAAAAACCCCCCCCGGGCACCATTCACGGGGTCCCCCATGGGTTCCCCCTTAAAAAGGTGAATAAAGAAATTTATTTTAGGGAAAAAGATATTAAAAAACACCCAGAAAATTGGGTATAATCAGTCCACATTCAAAGAAAAATCTGGTGCATAAAAAAAAAACCCCAAAAAAAAGCTGAAAAAAACACTGCTGAAAATGCAAAGAAAAGAAGACAAAACGAGCAACGTAGCGTAACTGAGCCGCTCGTTTAATCTTTATTTTTGGTTGTAGCATGTGTTCCCATAAAGACTGATGCCATTTTTCCACGAGTCAAGCTCCGAAACGGCTGCTTCTTCTCTTTTAACCCCTTAAGCATACATTGCCGTGTTAGGGCTTGTTGTTCTGAGAGACAAGTGTTTTTCAATGGCACCATATACCACACTATAATAAAAGACTATTACCAAATACATTGCTGTTCCAATTTCGCTTCCTTTCAGAGTTAGAGCAGTTCTTATCTCCTGCTTGTGTACACAAGCTTGCCTAGCCTACTGACCACCTCTCTCTGCTCTAACAGTGGTCTGAAGGTGACATCACTCCCTGCTGTGTCTTATCAGCAGCACAGGAGCTTGTTTATGTTTTTACTGACATACTTTAACCCGTTAGAGCTCTGTAGCCTTGTTTCCTGCTGTTAAAAACTTTCATCACCAACGTACCTCTAACAGGCTCAGCTAGGAATAGCAGAGTTAAAATGCAAGTCACTGCTGTAGAACCACCCACAGCCTGAACAGGAAGCTGTAGAACCGCCCACAACCTGAACAAGAAGTAGAAGCCTGAAGCTGTAGAACCACCCACAGACTGAAAATGAAATGGGAGTCTGAAGCTGTAGCACTGCCCACAGACTGAACAGGAAGTAAGAGCCTAAAGATGCAGAACCATCCACAGCCCGAACAGGAAGTGGGAACCTAAAGCTTTAGAACTCTTCACAGCCTAAGCAAGAAGTGGGAGCCTGAAACTATGAAACCACCAACAGACTGAACAGGAAGTTGGAGCCTAAAGCTGCATAGTCGTCCACAGCCTGAACAGGAAATGGGAGCCTGAAGCCTTAGAACCACCCACAGCCTGAACAGGAAGTGGGAGCCTAAAGCTGTAGAACCACCCACAGCCTAAGCAGGAAGTGGAAGCCTGAAGCTGTAGAACCTCCCACATCCTAAGCAGGAAGTGGAAGCCTAAAGCTGTAGAACCACCAACAGCCTAAGCAGGAAGTGGGAGCCTGAAGCTGTAGAACCACCCATAGCCTGAACAAGAAGAGGAAGCCTGAAGCTGTAGATCTGCCCACAGCCTGAACAGGTTTTCTGTAATGTTACAAATTACTAAATCTGTATCTGTTTCTTCCCCTTCTTTGTTCTATTCTTCTCTCAGATCTGCAAATAGAGGATACAGTGCACAGTTGACTCATATTTGAAACATATTATTATTATTATTTTTAATATTTTTGTACTATTATTTTTATACTGAATATTACTTTTAATCAAAATTATTTTTATTATTAATATTGTCAATGTTATTATTTGTATTATTATTGTTAAGATTTTTTATTCTTAAAGGGGTTTTATCGTTACAAAGATCATGTCTCAGATTATGGGGACAGTAAAAATAAGCACTTTTGTAATTGGGTTGCATTACCTCTGTCACTTGGTTTAGCAGATATGAGCTTCTCTGTAAATCTGCATTCTGTTTCTGCTGTTGCTCTGATGCTGGTCAAAATGCCCCCTGGTCGATTTTCCAGACACACCCCCTGCACTGTGATTGGTTGGCTGACATTTCATTCAGCCTGTTGGGATACGCCCCTAGACAGGAAACGCCCCGGCCACGCCCCCTGTGCTGTGATTGGCTGCCTGCAAACTCTGTGTTTACTCCCCTCTGAGCTGTTAAAATCATACATGCCAACTCTCTCGCTTTTGGCGGGGGGTCCCGCTAATGGGGTTCCCCCCCCCCCGCCCTCCTGGCAGAGTTGGCATTCCTCCCGCCGCCAGCAGGCAGCGGGGGGACCGCGGAGCAAGAATAGCGCTAGTGCGCTACTCTGGCGCCGCCGGGCCGCTCCTATAGGCGGGTGAAGCAGCCGCACAGTCAGTCAGCAGTACAGGGAGAAGGCAGGAGGGATCGTTCCCCTCCTCCCTTCTCTCCCTGTATGTACCTGGCCGGTGTGCGCCGTACATACAGGTCAGTGTCGCAGGGGAAGTGATGCGCGGCTGCACTCACTCCCCCTGCGACGCTGAGACTACTCAGTCATCCGGGAGATGTCCCGAGCTGCAGGAGCCTGGGGTGGTAAGGGGCTTGTATGAGTTTATTTGGAGTAGTTCTCGGGGGGCTCTAACTGGCTACAATGGGGAGTCTACCTGGCTACAATGGGGGGGTCTACCTGGCAACAGAGGGGCCACTACCTGGCTACAATGGGGGGGGGGCTACCTGGTAACAGAGGGGGCACTACCTGGCTACAATGGGGGGTCACTACCTGGAATCAGAGGGGGCACTACCTGGCTACAATGGGGGGGGTCTACCTGGTAACAAAGGGGGAACTACCTGGCTACAAAGGAGGGGGCAATACCTGTCAACAATGGGGGGTCTACATGGTAACAGAGTGGGCATCTACCTGGCAACAGAGGGGGCACTACCTGGCTACAATGGGGGGGGTCTACCTGGCAACAGAGTGGGCATCTACCTGGCAACAGAGGGGGCACTACCTGGCTACAGAGGGGGCACTACTGGCTACAATGGGGGGGGTCTACCTGGCAACAGAGGGGGCATCTACCTGGCAACAGAGGGGGCACTACCTGGCTACAATGGGGGGGTCTACCTGGCAACAGAGGGGCACTACCTGGCTACAATGGGGGAGTCTACCTGGCAACAGAGGGGGCACTACCTGGCAACAGAGGGGGCATACTGGCTACAATGGGGGGTCATACCTGGCAACACAGGGGGCATCTACCTGGCAAACAGAGGCGGCACTACCTGGCCCCAATGTGGGGTCTACCTGGCAACAAAGGGGGCACTACCTGGCTACAATGGGGCAGCACTACCTGGCTACAATGGGGCAGCACTACCTGGCTAACAATGGGGGCATCTACCTGGCTAACAAAGGGGGCACTACCTGGCTAACAAAGGGGCACTACCTGGCAACAAAGGGGGCATACTCAACCGGGACTAACAAAGGGGCATCTACCCGGCTAACAAAGGGGGCATCTACCCGGCTAACAAAGGGGCATCTACCTGGGCTAAACAAAGGGGGGCATCTACCTGGCTACAAATTTGGCTTTACCTGGCTACAGAGCGGGCTCTACCTGGCTACAGAGGGGGCATCTACCTGGCTACAGAGGGGCATCAAACTGGCTAGAAGGGGCATCTACCTGGCTACAAGGGGGCATCCACTTGGCTACAAGGGGGCATCTACCTGCCTGTAAGGGGAATACCTGGTTATGGGGGCTACTACCTGGCTATAAGGGCATCTACCTGGCTTTCTTCCAAAGCCGTTATTCAGTTAGGTGGAGTGGGTGTGGCTTTTTGAAGGGCGTGGTACACAGACAAAATGGGCGTGTCCATGCAAATTGCTGCCACCGCGCCGCCCTCTACAATCTCCTGCTTTTTCAGTTTCAAAAGTTGGCAACTATGGTTAAAATTAATAGTGAAACCAAGGTCTGCTGTCTCTATATATATATCTCCCAGCTCTATGGTGATGATCTGGGCAATTACTGCCTGTGGGCTTTTGCCAAGAGGTTGTTTCACCTCCTCACAGGTCCAGTCCTTAAACTGCTACTTTGAAAAGAGGGCGTTCTATTCCTCAGGGCTAATGCAAGCCCCGCCTCCTTATGAATGTTCATCGTCTGTAGTGTATAACATAGGATTCAACAATGTGTCTGCATAAGCTGCATTGTATAGTGCAGTGCTTAGATGATCACCTTTGCAAGAGAGAGGTTGGGTGTTAAAGCCCATCAGTAGTTTTTTTTTTTTTTTTTTCTTTTATAAATAGTACACATATATAAAGATATGAAAATATATGTGTAGACATCTATAATTTTATTTATACACACACAAATCTCCCCTATATAGTGTCCCATTGTCACAGTAGTCACACCAAGCACTTCCAACATATGTGATACAATGCATATACTCTGTGGGATGAGACATGATATAGGGGAGCTATGTATGTGTATATATATATATCATTATAGAGATTGGACATATATAATTTTAGGTCTCTATACATACATGGGAGAATTTAGGGGGGAAAAAAATACCCTGTGAGGGACTAGAACTCCAAACCCCTTCGTTGTAAAGCTAAAAACTCTACCGCTGCACCAACAGCCCAAGTTAGTAACAGGCTGAGCAGGGTCTTTTCTAAAAGCTGAGTGCTTCTCCCTCCATTATTTTCACTCTCATGTTACTGACAGTAAGCAGTGATCTTTACTTGAAGCTGACATTTGTCCTTGTAGTTGAGTAAAGGTCTCTGCCTGTTGTCAGTACAATTTGGGTGAAGACCACTAGAAGTTAAAGCTGCTGGCTTTCAATGTCATTTGTGTGTAAACTAAGACATATGACAGGTGCTTGCTGGTGTTTGGAGCCTCAAGGCTGCAGAAATAAGCATGCAGGAGGCTACAGAGCTGTAATATACAGACAACATTCAGCATCCCCTGCTTAAAAAAAAATGATGATGTCACAGTACGTCAGTGAGGGGAGACACGCCTCCTGGGAGGAGAGACACGCTGCTGAAGGAGAGACAGCCCGCTGGGAGGGAGACACGCCCCTGGAAATTTTAAACTCAATCTGAGAAAATTAGCAGAACAGCACGAACAGCTCAAACGATAAACCCCTTTAATGTTATTATTATTATTTTATTAGCAAATGATTGTTATTATAAACTATACATTCTTAAAGGTTTATTTTGTATCTGTTAATTTAAATCTTATATTAAATCTATAACTCTTTATTCCCCTCCCCTGTTCTACTCTTCTCTCTGATCTGCAAAGAAAAATTACAATCAATAGTTAACTCATATGTGATACTTATTATTATTATTTTACTTATTAATATTGTTATTATATTTATATTATTTTTTACTATTATTTATATGGTTATTATTATTATTATTATTATTATTATTATTACTACTATTATTATTAATGTTACTATTTTTATTACACTATAATTTTTATTATAATTTTTACTATTAATTACTATTATTTTTATTGTTATCAATGTTATTTTTATTTTAATCATTTGACTGTCAATATTATTATTTTTACTATTATTCTTACTATTATTATTATTATTATTTTACTTGTTAATATTTTTATTATATTTATATTATTTTTTACTATTATTTCTATGGTTGTTATTATTATTATTACTACTATTATTATAAATGTTACTATTTTTATCACTACTATCATTTTTATTACCGGTATTATTATTATTACTATTATTTTTATTGTTATTGTCAATGTTATTTTTATTTTCATTATTTTACTGTCAATATTATTATTTTTATTATTATTATTACTATTATTATTATACTGCTATTATATTATTTTACATTAATTTTAATATTTTTATTTATTATTTATAAGATTATTTTTTACTATTATTATTCTATGGTTTATTATTATTATTTACTTACTATTTATTATTAAATTGTTACATTTATTTTTATAACTACTATCATTTATTACTATATACCGGTATTATTATTACTATTATTTTTATTGTTATTGTCAATGTTATTTTTATTTTAATCACTTTACTGTCAATAATATTATTTTATTATTATTTTTACTATTATTATTACTACGACGTTTATTATTGTTGTTATTATTATTATTATTATTATTATTATTATTATTATCATTTCATTACTATTATTTTATTTTTATTGTTATTGTCAATGTTATTTTATTTTCATTATTTTACTGTCAATATTATTATTTTTACTATTATTATTATTATTATTATTATTTTACTTATATTTTATTATATTTATATTATTTTTTACTATTATTTCTATGGTTGTTATTATTTTTCTAATATTATTATGTTTATTATTATTTATTATATTTTATTCATATTATTATTATTACATTACTATATTGATTTTTGTATTTTATGTCAATTTTATTTTTATTTTCATTATTATTAGTATTAATGTTATTATTTTTATTAACATTGTTGTTGTTATTATTATCTTCATCATTATTGTCCATATTATTATTCTTTTTCTATTGTCCTATGATTAGAATTGTTTTTATACTCTATACCTTCTGTGAAGTTGATTTTGGCTGTACCTGTTCATTTAAATCTTCCTATATTACATCTTCTTACATAAGAACGTCCATTATATCAGCGAAAGCCGCAGCTTTGTCACCTCTGCAGCGATTCAGTGAGATGGGCGGGATGGAAGTGCTGTATATGCTGCTATTATTCTCTGCCTCAGTGATGAAGCAATAGGGTCCAGATACTATTTCACTTCT
>JAODAL010075180.1:0-14098 GCA_025379985.1 Phyllomedusa bahiana
TAACTAAATTTTAAGTAAAATTTTAAAAAAAAAGAGAAGCAATTACCGTTTTTTTGGGAAAAACAGAAAACTAAGTGAAATTTATGGGTAAAATATTATGATAAAAAGAGCAAATAATTGGATAGGCTGGATAGAATACTTCAGAACAAACCTTGGCTAAAAAATCGCAAATTTCCTTTAAAATTTCCCCTATAAAATCTCATAAAGTATGTGTTATATAAAATATATAAAATTTTTTATATAAATTTTTAAAAGTTTTGTGTATATATATAAATATTTTATATTTATATATATATATAAAATTATATATAAAAGTCTGACAAAAAACTTAAATCATTTAAAGAAAAAATTCAACAGCTTAATAATTAGAAAAATCATTTGCAAGCAAAATTGCAAACCTAATGAAGGTATTCTTTGGGAATAAGTGATACATAATTAATAATTTCACAGAAAAAATTTAAACCTTAAAAAATTTTAAATTTTTTCAAATTTAAAAAATGGCCATGAATTTGGTTTCGAATGCATCACCAAAATAATTTTCCTAAGAAAAAAATAAATTCCGTCTTATTTAATAATGCATACTATTTATGGAACTATGAAACAGCCCAATATCTTACTTTTTAAGAGTAAAAATAAAAAAACAGAATTAACCACTAGAACTGACTCAGAACAGGTATCAGAGAATAACTTCTCCACAACATCTTCTCTGCCTGAAGCTTCAAACCAGGGGTGTAGTTATAGGGGGTACAAGGGTAGCAGTATTTTCTTCGGGTTTTAGCCCGAAGGTGCTCGAAGGCCCCCCCTTTTCATTTGGAAGAACCCGGTGAAAAAAATGACACATGGTAGGGGGGAAACCAATTTTTAAATGTTTTTATTTTGGGCCCAGAAAAACTTTAGTTAATTTCTTGGTTCAAACTAGCGAAAGCAATTTTTAGTTTGAGTTATTTGAGATAGTTCACATCTTCATTGATGCTAATGCTCTACCGTGTCTGTCACACAATGTACACCAGCAGTAAGAGATGGGCGAATTTCCCGAAATTCGTTTTTTTTCACTTCCCCCGCAGAGTGGGGCAAAAGACAAAAGTGTGGGTAACGGCAGCAGCCCAAAAGCAGCAGCATGAGGTCAGACGTTGCCCCAATGACATTCCCCTTTAGGGGCAAAAAAGTATTTGGCCACAGAGTGGCCAAAGACAGAGATGGAGGTGACGGGTTCAGCAGCCCAAAAATTTAAACAGTGGGCACAATGACACAGTGTGGAGGTCCACGGCAGCAGCCACAGCGCAGCATGAGGTTTAGGCAGTGGGGACAATGACATTTTGGAGGTGGGAAAAAAAAAGGGGTAAGGGCCACAGATTTCCAATTGACAGGGGAGTTGGGGGTGACGGCAGGGAGGAGCAACAGCATGAGGTCAGGGGAGGGCACAAAAACAGTGTGGGGGGTCACGGCAGCAGCCACAGCACAGCATGGGGTCAGACATGGCACAAAAGACGATGTGGAGGTGGGTGCCAAAACCAATCCCCGGTAAAAAATGGTTATTTTTGGGCCCCCGGTTTGGGGAAAAATGTCACAAATGTGTGGCATCAGGCGGGTGGCGGCATCAAAAAGTGCTGAGGCAGGTAATTTTAAACCCGACCATTTCTTCACAGTTTTTGGGGGAGGGGTCCCGGGGTGATGTAGTCTGACCCCAAGGCATTTGGGGTGTGGGAAAAACCTGGGCCCACCAAAGCCTGATTCATTTTTGAAAAGGGCAGTCGGTTTTCCCCATTTTTTCCCCTGGACCCAAACGGGGTTTTTCCCTTTGGGGGAACAAAGGGCCCCCCCCCACTGAACACCCCTCGATGCCACCTAAATGGCCGGGCCCGGACAGCTTCTGCACTGAAAAATCCCGGGAAATTGCGGCCAAACATCCAGTTTTTGGGGTGCCCAGTAGGTCCAGCGGTTTTCAAAAAGGGGGGGGCAGAGTGCTTTCCAAGGGAGGCCACCACCCCGTTGGTTCCCGGGTCTGCCCGGTTTCCGGCTTTCTGGGGGGTGCGGCGACTGCCCCCCCTCACTAGGGGGGTGAAGGAAGGTGCTCATCAATGACTCCAGACTTAGGTGCTGCGATGGAGCTGGAAAAGCTCTTACCCCCCCCCCTTTCCCCGGCAAACCCCGGGAGGGGTACGGGCGCTGAAGAAAACCCCCCCGGGCAGACCGCCCGGGGGAGGGACGATGCCCCACAGGGCAAGGGGGCCAACGATAAAGGAAGAAATTTCCCTTAGTATTTGGGGTTTGTCCCCCCTCTCAAAACTGGGAAAAAGGGGGTTTCCCTTTTGGGGGGGGCCCGGTAAACGAGGGTCCAAAAAGGGGGGGAGACCCCGAAGTCATCCCTCTGCCGGAAAGCGGGCTATTCAAGCTGTCACTAGCCAGGAAAATCAGCAAAGCTGCGGGCCCTCGCCCCAAGTGACTCCGAGGGGGTTCCCCGCCTCCAACTCCCCTGTATACTGCCCCCGGTTAAATTGCGGGTCATTTTGCCCCGTTTCCTATCTCCCTCTCCCCCTCCACTGCTCCTGCTCCTCCTCTCTTGTCACCTGGGTAGAAATCCCACTCCCTTTTACCAGACAATGGGTTCGCTTTCCCAAAGTCCCCCCTCCCTTTTCCATTTTCAGTCCCCACCCGGGCTCATGTGGGCCGGAGATGTAGTTGCCACGTCTCCCGTCCCCCGCCCAGGGCAGATTTTTTTAGCATCTCTTTCCCGGAAAATGAAGCAGTGGGAAAGACTTATTTATCCCCCTAGTCCCGGGGGACTTTACAAATAACGTCGCCCCTCGAATGGGCCCCAACAAACCCGGAGGGGTCACGCATGAGGCTGCCACTTTGGGTGGCATCAAAGTTACCCAGGGGGGTTAAATTCTGTCTGCCCCGGATCAAACAAAAAAACGTTAATGGCCTTTCTCCTGTTTTATACAGTCGGTTTTCCCAAAGGGGTGCAGGCCCGGGAAATTTCCCAAGGGTGGAAAAAATCGCCCTATCAGAGTGTGGGTTTTTTTTTTTTGGGGGGGGCCGTTTGCCGCTGCAATGGGAGGGTGTTTTCCCGGCTTTGTACAATGGATAAAAAGTGCATGCAAAAAGTTTTCCCCGCCCTTTTTTGGGTTTTTCTGAAGATCAGTGGAAGACTTCAGGAACCTTTTCACAACCAGATTGAACACGTGCGCCATGCAGGGCGCATGGACCATCCCTCCCCAGTGCAGCACGGACACCATGTTACTCCCATTGTCCGTCACCATGGTTCCGATTTTGCAGTTGGCGCGGAGAAAGCCACACATCGATTTCTTGCTGCAAGACGCGGAGCAGTTCCTCCCCTGTGTGACTTCGTTCGCCGAGGCAAGCCAGGTGAAGAACTGCGTGACACCGCTGTGCCCTACACATGTGGTATGATGGAGCAGTACTTGTGGAGGCTGAGATGGTGGTGGAGGAGGAGGAGGCGGACATTGGCGCAGGAGCCGCAGATTGACAACTTGGAGGAGAAAGCGGCGTCTCCTGTCCAAGTTGTTGGTGTGCCTGGGCCAGAAGCACATTCACCCAGTGGTCCGTAAAGGACATGTACTGGCCCTGACCGTAGTTACAGCTCCAGACGTCCGCGCTGCCGTGCACCTTGGAACAAACCGATAAGCTCAAGGACTGGCCCTACTTCTGTTCTACATATTTATGAAGTGCTGGTACTGCCTTTTTGGAAAATAAATTACGGCTTGGAACTCTCCTTTCTCGGCTCGGCACAAGCCATTAGGTCTCTGAACAGTGCAGAGTCCACCATTTGGAAAGGGAGGGACTGCAGTACCAACAACTTGGACAGGAGCACGGTCAGCTGCTGCACCTTTAGGATGGTTGGACGCATACTGTTGTCTCTTTGCAATCGCCTTGCTGAACGACTGCTGGCGCCATGAGTAGCGAGGAGCAGGAGCATCTGGACCGGGAGATGATGTCAAAGAGAAACAGCTCCCTTCTGCAGAGGTGGTGGAGCCTTGACTGGCTGCAATGGCATGCGTGCCACTGGGCGCTGCTGCTGCTGCGGTGGCAGGATGGACCACCACATCTGAGCCACGTTTGTCCCAGGCCACCCGATGGTGACGCTGCATGTGTTGACGCAGGGCCATGGTGCCAAGGTTAGCTCCCTGGCCATGCTTCATTTTCTGCTTACAGATTCTACATATACCCATATTCGGCTCCTCCGGTGTCTTAGCAAAGAACTGCCACACCGACGAGTATCGGATTTTACCGCCAACGCTCCGCACTGAGTGACTACTCGCCTCGACGCTGCCTCGCTGAGCCCCTGTGCTGTTACTTTCTTGGACCTGCGAAGCGGGTTCTTACCCCGTGGCCGCTTGGCTCCCGACCTCACACTGCTGCTATCCTGTTGACTCACGGCCACACGACCCACTTGCTGGCTGCGCCGCTGCCTGACGCGCAAGCTGACGCCCTCTTCTCCTGACGATGATGAAGCCCTTGCCTCTCCCGGCTCCCAAGTGCGGTTGGCTACATCATCATCTATTTGTGTTTCATCGTCACTGCTGTCCTCATCACCGGTCTTGGTATGCAGAGGCTGACCTCTCACAACATGACCTCCCATGCCACTCTCAACATCTATACTTTGCTGCCTACTACAAGAAGCAGGGGATATTGGCCCCATTTCTTCGCTGCCAAGTATCTGCTGACTCCTCAAATTGTTCATCCTCGCTATATAGTGGCGCTGAGCCCAGACCACATAGTAGATCTCTGGCTGAGGGAACCGGATGGGACAGAGGCGGGTTGAGGACAGGTAAGGGCCACTGACCCGCTCCCGGCCCATGCCAACTAAGGGTTGTGTCTGACGTTCCCACCGACTCTTGGCTGGGGTTGTCAATGTCACCCTGGGAGGAAGTGGATGACCTAGTCAACCAATCAAGAGCATTGGGTTGCTGAACAAAAACACGGCCGCTAGATGACAGCGGCAGTTGTGGCCTCACCGAGTAAACCCCTGCTGCGACATCCCCTTGCTGTGCTGCGACCTGGGCCTGGAATGTTTGTGGCCCCTCTGCCACTCGCAAGGTGAAGACCTGCCACCTCTCTGTCTGACATACTGTTTGTTCAAAAATGTACAGACTGTTTGATAAAAGGGATATCTGTATTTTGATAAAAAACAAAACCCTGTATTTGACGCCAAATGAACGCAGTAACAACTTGGTAACCCTTTGGATATGAATTGCGCTCCACAAATGGGCAGGAAAAATTGATTTGTATGTCCGTTTGGTATTTTACTGAATATAAAAGCACAAACAGGTTTAAATTAACCTTTCGGAAAATGAATTATGCTACAGAATTTCTTCTGTGGCGGTGAAAAAAAAAGTTTCTTTTACTGAGTACAACTGCAGAACAACGCTTAATTAACCCCCGGATGTAAATTGCGCAAAAGAATTGAAGCCACCACAAACTAGTAGCTTTGTAGCGTTTACAATGCGGGGGTTTTTTTACGCCACACAAAAAGAGATAAAATTGTAATTAACCTTCGCTTGTGAATTATGCTACAGGAAAAATGTATATATTTTGGCGTTGAAAATGATGGTTTCTTGGGATCACCACAGCTGAAAAAAACAACGCTTAATTAACCCCTGGATGAAAATTGCTCCAAACAATTGAGCAAACAAACTAGTAGCTTTGTAGCGTGTTACAATGGCCTGGTTTTTACGCTACACAACAAGAGATAAATTTGTAATTAAACTTCGCTTGTGAATAGGATAGGATTTAAATGTATATGCAGCTGCAGTGGATGCACACTGGATTTCAGATCCAATACCCCAAAAAATCAGAAATAGAATGTTAAGAGAAGCAGTCTCTGAGACAAGCTGAGACACCCCACAAAAATCGCTGTATAAAAATCAGTTCTTCCGTAACAATCGGCCGCAGCAGCACCTTCCCTGATCAGTACAGTGAGAGCGGTATGAGCTCCCAGTGTCGCGCCCGGACTTATATAGTGCGGTGACGTCCCAGAATCCCGCCAGTCTCTGATTGGCTTCATCTCTGCACATGTCATGCAGGCTATGCCCTTCTTCCCCCCAGAGTGCTTTGCCCCATGTAGCGCCATGTGCTCGCAGCCATTTTATCAATCAAAAGCACATTTCGTTCACCCGAAGTCCCCCAAACTTCGACTTCGTTCAGAACCGAAGTTTTCCTGAAATTCTAAGCGAATTCCACTTCGTTAGAATCAATTCGCCCATCTCTACCAGCAGTGCCCCACAGATCCTGATTCACTTCTACGGGGGTTTAACAGGCTGTGTTGAGATGACTGTTGTTTGTAAAGGAAAAAAAGTTTTTCCTATCACAAATGATGAGATTTTTAGTGGAGCCCCCAATGGAGATGTGAACAAAACTTTAGAAAGTAGCATAGCTACTTTCTTTTCAATGTAGTTTTAGCTCAGTCTCATTCATTTATAAACAGCAGAACAGACATGGCCTAAGGACAGGAATAGTGTTGTTTCTTAAAGGTAACATATCAGCCGCCCAAATTACCAACAGCATGAAATAGCCACATTATAGTAATGTGTGCTTTATTTTAATATTTTATTGGTTTCAAGAGTCAGGTACAAGGAGAAACGCATCAGTTCAAGCAGATGAACCTGATTAATGGCTTTTCCCTGGCCAGCTCAGCTTAACCATCAGATTTTTGTTGCTGGTGTATCAGGAGACACCTACTACTAAAAGGGTGTTCTTAACACATTGATTAGCTTTAACCATGTAAGCAAAGATAAAGATTTTTACCGAATACATTGTTCTGATTTTGTTTCATTTCAGGGCTAGAGTGGATCTTATATTGTGTAGACAAGCTCCCTAGGTTTCCAACCACCTCTCTTTACTCTGGTTGATGGTGATGTCATTCCCTGCTGTGACTTATGAACAGCACAGGAGTTTGTTTATCTTTCTTACTGAAAAACTTTAACCCTTTAGATCTCTGAAGTCTTGTGCACTGCTGCTAATTCTACCTCTATTATCAATGTCTCTCTAATAGACTCAGATAGGAATAGCAGAGATAAAATGTTAGTTACAATTGTAGTACACTACTATAGCGCAGACTGAACAGGAAATGGGCGCTTGAAGTTGGCTGTTTGAAACAGCCTGATGAGAAAACCCTTGTAAGTAGAGTTGGGCAGGGAAAAGGTGGACATCAGACTTTTCTGCTTGGGCTGTTGCACTTCTCCCATATCGCTAGACTACGCCATCAAAGTTTGAAAGATGTGGGTCCCACCTTTCAAACTTTAATGACATTTCCTAGCAATATGCCATTAATTATTATGAATACCAAAAGAAATTGTATCCAAAATAATAGTATAGAAAAGTAAAAACAATACTTTATTAGATCTTATTATAAACAATAAAAAATATATAACAATAACAGACAAAATCACACCCAAATAAAAAATATATACCGAACTAATCCCATTGAAACATAATGCTATACATCATATAGGTGATAACAGTATCTAACTGAAGACAAGAAGAAAAGAAAAAAGACAACAGATAGGGGGATATTTAGAGTAGAGAAGGGGGTATCGATGACTTCAGGAAGTTACAAAAAGGGGGATGCAGAAGCAGACAAAGGCAGCTGGGTTGTATTGCAAGAGCAGTATATGGACTCCTTGCCTTCCTATACCTCATCGTAGAACAACCTTTATTAAGACTAATATAACAATCCACCAATAATTATAGTAATTATAGGCTATGAAATTTATTAGCTCCGTTCCTTACATGCAGTTTAGTAGATCGTAAGAAGGTCATTTACATATGGCAACAGACCTATTATCTACTGGGCCCATGTGCATCTCCACAGATTCCACAAAGAGTATGGTTACCCCTGGAAATATATACGTATGTTCTTGAGTATCTTAAAAGATTGAATAAATAATGTTATCTTTTGAGAAGTGTGCAATGAATCTATTTGGGATTAGTGTAACATGCTTAATGACCATTTGTCCTGAATTTATAAAAGATATTTGCCACTGGAGTCCTGGAACACTGCAATGATTGAAAACTTGCCATATAAACCTGAAAAGTTAAGGATTATTCCTGTTTCATTGATCAGTTTTAAACATGTAGACAAAGGTAAAAAAAAAAAAAAGACTTTGCTTCTCTTCAGCATTAGGAGTAGATCTTATCTCTTGCTTTTGCACACAAGTTTCTCTAGTTACCAGCCACCTCGACAGGTTCCTGCAGCAGTGGTCGGGATGATGAAGTCACTCTCTGTTGTGTTCCTTATCTTAAAAGATGGGAGCTAGTTTATATTACTTACTGGCAAGCTTTAACCCTTTAAAGCTCTGTAGCACTACAGTTTGAAAACCTCCTACACGTATTTCACTGTAACAGGCTCAACCAGGGATAGCAGAACGGATATGCCAGCCACTGCTATAGAACCATTCACATCCTAACCTGGAAGTGTGAGTCTGATGCTGCTTGTGGCTATGTTAAACATCATAGTGCGAACCCCTTTAACATTCTTTCTTATTTAGTATGTTTACCTTTTATATAACCAATAAACACTCTATGGATTAACACTTAACTAAAACTGAGAATTCAGATTTTGTGTAATCTTAGTTATATTTACAACCTCCTAAAGTTTTACTTAACTTTACAGCAGTTTTATTTGACGTGTCCTTTATAAAACTAGTTGCAGCTTAGATTAAAAACTTGTGGGGTTCTTAAATTTATCTACCAAGGGAGCTGTACTGAGGATTACCATAGTAAGTAAATGATAAAAAGTTGTGTCTCTTTATAGAGCCAAGGAAGAGGCAGGCATAACATTAGTTTTGGTTAATTCTGCGTTGACTAATTTTAGTACCTGAAGTTAACATACCAAAAAGTCCTTTGCTCTGTTAAAGACATTGCTACTTTTTAAACATCACAACCTCCACCCAGTTTATTGTTCTCTTCTTATACATTATTTTGGCCACATATTATTAGCGTTACAGTACAAAGGACCCTATGGAAAATATACGTGTATTGTTCATGTGCAAAATAATTATTAAATTATTTATAGGAAGATATGATGCAGTGTGATAGTTTGCATATAATATCCAAGAGCAGTTACATCCCTAATTATCACCACAATTACTTATGATGGATACCATCCATTGTGGAGGATGAGAACTTTGCTTTAGCCATCATCTTTTCCCAAGGGTTAAGAATTGTCACATGTTCCCATCTCCAGCTTGGCAAAGCCCTTTCACTTTTCCCTCCAGACAGCAAAAAGGATAAAAGCACTTTTTAAAAGCACTTTTACTATATTACCACTTTTGCCTTGGAGAAAATATTTCTCTCATTGGTTAGTATGCAAAAGGGTAGCACGGGGGTCTCCAGTCACCCCACATATTACTAAGGAAAAGCATAAATACCGTTTTTAACACGCCAAATCTTGACAAAGGAGGTGTGACCTCCGAAACATCACAGGTGTGTTGCAAAGTCCAAGCAACCATGTGGAGTCTCGACTAACCAACATGCTGGACAGTTGAAAATACATACAACACGCTGGAGAAAATCCCTTAAAATGCAAGTAATTAACAAAAAATGTGGTCATGTGCAATAAATTTTATTTAGTTGCAAGATGATGCGACATTGATTTGAATCAAGAAGTTATGAATATATTTCTCACAAAGATTAAAAAGGCTAATGAGTATTTATTGTTGTTTATGCTTTTCCTGGATAAAAACTCCATGTAGCATATGGCACAATAAATGCTGTAATTATGTGCAATAGTTTATAATGGCGCACGTTATAGTTACAACTGCTCAACTCTGTGGGAAACTTCTAAGAAAGAACCTAGTTATGCAGGATTCATTGGAGCCTGCAAAACTATTTTGACATACATAGTGATATGTGTTTGTCACCTTCCTTTGACATAGTGATATGCATGGCCCCTCTTGAATGCATTAAGGCTATATTAAGGATTTGGGAAAAACAAATTCTAAACATGCTTGTGTGTGTAGTACAAACATTTAAAAAAAGAAGAGATAAAGCTATAGAGATGTCTTGTATTTTATATAGACTTTTTTGTTGTTTTGGTCAAGTCAGATGCAAAATCTATAACTGGACCCACCAGCAACTATCACCTTCCAATGTTACAGCACATTTTTTATTGCTGGTGTCTAAATATAAGGAAGAGGTGGGTCTTTGGGTGCCCTCAAGCACCAAGGGAATAATAATAATGTTTACTTACATATTCCACAGCTATTTTCATTTTAGAGGGTATAAGTACAGACAAAGGATGAACATTGCACAGTAAAAAGCTACTTACAGATCAGACACAAGGAGGGAGGTCCCTGCTCACAAGAGTTTACAATCTATTAGGATGTATTGGTGAGATGAAAGTGATTGGTTTACACAGTGTTCCAGCCATGTTTCATAAATATGGAGTGATTTGCATAAAAAGTGGATGAACCTGCAACACAGGCAATACATCTATATACAGATAAGTGGCTATCAGTACCATAGTGTAGGGAGTGTCAGAAGTGTGTTTAACAGAATGTGGAGGGTTAGCAATTAGGGATCTTGGTATGCTTTCCTAAGAAGATATATTCTCAGGGCGTGCTTAAAACTATAAGGATTATGAGTGTGTATGGGGTAGCTTGTTCCAAAGTATTGGTACAGCACATGAAAAAACTTGGAGACGGACATGGGAGGTTTGGATGACTGAAGTGTGTAATCTCAGATCAGCAGCATAGTGGAGAGAGTGGGTAGAACGGTAGACAGAGAGAAGAAGGAGATGTAGGAGGGTGCAGCATTGTGGAGAGTTTAATTGTTTTAATTTAAATATTTGTATTCTGTACTAAATGGCAACCGTGCAATGACTGACACAGGGTGAGGTCTATAGTGGCTGGAAAGAAAGATGAGACTGGCTGCTACATTCAGAGGAGAGGGTAGAGTTTACAGAGGGAGACTTTTAAGCAAGGAATTACGATACTCAAGACAAGAAAGTATAAGGGCGTCAATAAGAGTGAGTTGTTTCCACAGTAAGAAAAGGACAGATACTGGAAATATTTTTGAGGTGCAGGTGACAGGAGCAGGCAAGAGATTGGATATAAGGAGTGAAGGACAGGTCGAAATCAGTTAAACCCGCAAGCAGGGACCTGGATGGGATTAGGGGGTGCAAACACTAAAAAAATATAGCATTGTGATGTTGGGTTTAAAGGCAGGTGACGAAGTTTCCGTTTTTGAGGTTTATTTTGGGAGATAGAGGATATATTCAGAGACAGGGGACAGACAGTCACGGGTGTTTTGTAGCAGGGCAGGAGTGATGTCACGAGGGGGGAGGTGTAAAATTTGAGTGTTACAGCATACTGTGGTACGGAAGCTAAATTGCTGTGGTTTGCCCGGGGGTAAGTACAACTGCTACTCCTGTACCTCCTATAGCTACAACTTTTATGGAGGGTAATTTGTTTCATTAGAAGGCCTGTAGGATCTCTGACAGAGTGGCAATGTTTTACAGCCAATGTTTACAGAGCCTATTTCAGCTGCAGCAGGTGTTGGAATATTTAGCAGTGACCCGTGAATGGCGTTTTCTCACCATGCAGTTTCACAGTCACAGACAGCTTTCCTGTCAGTCTGGTATTATCAGGTTGT
This sequence comes from Phyllomedusa bahiana, assembly GCA_025379985.1. Taxonomy (NCBI): domain Eukaryota; kingdom Metazoa; phylum Chordata; class Amphibia; order Anura; family Hylidae; genus Phyllomedusa; species Phyllomedusa bahiana. The sequence goes on from JAODAL010075180.1 coordinate 11,617, forward strand.
GGGTGGTTCTATAGCAATGATTAGCATATTTAGCTTCTCTGTAACTAGCTGGCATTAAAAGTGCAGGGGGGTTTCCCTCATTAACAAGTACAAGTGCTCTGTCCATGCTAATGTCACCCCTTCTCTGTCTAGTCAGGAAGGAAGATTATGGACGTAACCAGAGAAACCTGTGTGCACTCAGAGCCGATACAATTATTTTTTTCCCGGGCTAAAGTAAAATCAAAAGACCAATGTATTTTGATAAAACTTCAATTACCTGTCCCGACATGTTAAAAGCAAATCTTTGTAGTGAGAAAACCCCTTTAAAGTAGTAGTGCATACAAAAAAAAATTTTTTTCTACAAAAGTGGATGAAATGCATAAGTAATACTAGAAAAAACTATTATCTCCACTCAGGATCCATTTTCATCGTACTTGCTTTTTTTTGCAGTATAATTTTTAGTTAAAGAAAATGATAATAATGGATCCTAATAATTTCTACGGGACTTTTTTTCCGGGATCTGTTATTATCGTTTTGTTTATCATTGAGGTTAATGGATAATGCAGTTAAAAACATCATCGTTAATAAGTTGTTACAGAATTGTGTTGGCTTCTGTGTTATGGTTTCACTTGTACAGTAAGTTAAACAAGTCTGAGTCACTTTTCCTGACTGGTAGCCAGGACAGTGATGGAATTCTGGTTGCTATTTCCTCCTGCAAAATTTTATATATCATCATCAGCAAAATAAAAAACAAAATGGGTGAGGAGTTCTTAACATTGGTTAAAAGGGGTTTTTTCTCGCTACAAAGATTGGGTTTTAATTAAAGATCTTTAAAAAAAACAAGCCTTTGCAATATATGTTTATTACAAAAAAAATGATTTTTAGTTATCCCGTTTGTGGTGCATCAGCTTCTGAAAAACACTTAGCCACTGCCTGTTGACTTTATCCATTTGGCTGTCAGGTCTGATGACTCATTTTTTGAATAAGGTCTGAGCACAGAGCCCCTCCACACGTAGCTTCTGTAGTTGAGGGGGGGGGAAAAGGCTTGGCTTCTGTGTCTGGGGGATTAACCCTGTGTGTGCCGTTTCCTCCCCCTCTCTACACAATTTGAGGAGAGCAGAGATGAGGGATCTGTGTCAGTAAATGTGCAGCAATGAAGGTGTTACTATAATCATGTGTGTTGTGGGCCTGACTTACAATAGAACAGATAGGGACGGGAACAGTTCACTCTGCTTCTAGTGACAATCGTGATTATAGTAACTCATTTCTAGTGCCCTGTGTCTGTTCTGACAGGATTTGTTTGTTGTTGGGAGATGTGAGTTTGTATGCTAAGCGGGGGGGTTTATGGAACACTTACACCCCCCCGTCTGCTTTTTGCAACACAGCTACAAAACCTCTCCACATCATAGATCAGCCCTCTCCTTTTCCCCCGGGGGCTGACGTGCAGTGATTAGCAGCCTGCAACAGACCTAGGCAGGCACACACATGGTTAACTCGGGCGAAACCCCCCTCGCCCCCCCCGGTTAGAAGTTATGGGAGAGCGTCTGTGTCTGGGGGGGAGGGAAAAGGGAGGAGAAGAGGCAGACAAAAAGCACCCCTCAATTCAAAAATCCTTTGCTGCCCCGAAGATTGAAGGGGCTGAAACCCGTATAGAAAATCCTTTAAGGGATGGTGTTTACGATCAGAGAAAGACTTTGCATATATATTTTTTATATATATATTTTTCTCCAAAGAACTAAAGCAGTTACCATAACATATATACATGTGTACAATACTGACCTTACTTATTATGATACACAGATATTAGCGGATGGATTAATTAATGCATCACACACATAGCAGTGCATCTTAGTTACAGATCTGCTCTGTCTCTGTCCCTTGTGGTAGGGGGTTGGTTTTTGGTCTCTTGTTTGTCAGGTGTGCACAACACAAGATCTCTGCTTCATAGTTAGGCCTCGTTCACACGGCTTATTTCAGAACGTATTTACATCGGATTGCTGATCGTAAAAAACGTTCTGAAATCAGTTGAAAACAGTTGCAAATAAGTGCCACTAAATGGCCAGTATTTTTAACGATTTTCCCCACGGATTCACCATTCCATCATTGTAGGTGGTGAATCCCTCCGTAAATAATTGACATGCACATTGTTTTTCCCTCCGATTCCCGGGGGCAATCCGGGCGGAAACCGGGACGGAAATACGCGTGTTGTAACGACGAGCCCTTTTTTCTTTGAAATCAAAAGAAAATAGGCTGTTACTTTTTTCTGATGATTTGCCCAGGATTTCGATCGTCCAAACCCTCGGAAATACGCGCAAAATAAAACCCTGTGAAAGGCCCTTAGAGATGGGCGATATCCCGGGAGTTATCAGACGATTTTCGATAGTCGATAACCCATTATCACCATGACCATAAGTTATGGGAGAGGAGCAACACCTTCTTATTACACCCCCAAAAAGGGCAAGAAGCTGGAAAATTTAAACCACAACAGTCAAAAAGGAATTAC